>CAEGAE010035657.1:0-24352 GCA_903067095.1 Girardinus metallicus | reverse complement strand
AATAATAATAATAATAATAATAATAATAATAATAATAATAATAATAATAATAATAATAATAATAATAATAATAATAAAAGAAAAGGGAGAAAAAAACAAACAAGCAACAATCTTTCGCCTGCCTGAGCTCTGTCATTTTCATTTCTGGTTAAAAGCTTGTCAGATATGCTGACATACGGAACGGAAATTGCGAAACGCGATAGTAATGAATGCATGATGGGATCAGATACAGCTCCGTACGATAGCTATTATTTTGTAATGCGGCTTGATGTTGAAAGAGGCAGTGCGAGTCATAAAAAGGGTGCCAGAGGCGAGCCAAGCCAGTGCTGACACGTCCTAACTATATGCTCTCCTCGCTTTGCATAATTTTCCCCAGTGAACATTTCTGTCCTCAAACAATGATATTGTCAGCTCACATTTCTTGTAACCGCGCCTGCCTCGCTGTTGTTGGCACAGACATGCTTGGTTATGATTGACTCTGGCCACATGTGGCGCTTGTGATCCTGTTACGCTGAATGGAATTACACTATAAAATTGAATTTTAAATATTAGCCAGAAAAGCTATTCAAAATTAAAGCGAGCATGTTAATTTGTTAGCATTTAATCAATTTTAGCCACATAATCTAGTTTATGTTGGTCACAAATCCTGCCTCGACATTTTTTATTTTAATACAGCTGAAGTGTCCGGTTCTGTCATCTTCAGTGGTTATGGGAGCTGTGTTATGACAGATGATGTCTACTTGTTATGAACCGTCTTTAGACTTGTGGGTAAAAAGTTTTCACTGTTGGAGAAGCATTGTGTTCAGGCTTAGCTGGTCTACCTACACCAAACATGCAATTTTCTTAACCCCCAAGGCAGTTGTTGCCACAGAACGGCGCTTCTTAGCTGTGTTTGTCAGGATAAATGGTCTGTAAGACAGCTTTTTAGAATAAATTGAAGAATTTTGTTACTATTTTTTGTAATGTTTTAATCCCTATCCAGTTTATGTATACGTTTAGTGACTGCTAATGCTTATGTTAACAATAATAGTTAGCTAAGCTATCTACAATAAATCTAAGGCAGTAATGAATATCACATTAGCTGCGTTTGCCAGGATAAATGGTCTGTAAGACAGCTTTTTAGAATAAATTGAAGAATTTTGTTACTATTTCTGTAATATTTTATTTCCTATCCAGTTTAGTGACTGCTAATGCTTACGTCAACAATGCTAGCTAGCTAAACCATCTAGAGTAAATCTAAGGCCGTAATGAACATTGCATTAGCTGTGTTTGCCAGAAAAACATTTTACATGTCACACTCTTAGAAAAAAATGTAAAAGTTTGTTTATAGTCCACTAATGTTTATGCCTAACTGATTTAGGGATGGGGTTAGTGCAGAAGTCAAGCTTGCTAGCAAGCTGAGATTATTTACTCTGTCAGTAGTTATTAATGAACGCAGATGCGGCGGTTGCTGCAAACTGATTGACTTTCAAACTTGTTAGGTTAGATTCAGAAAGTTTCTTACTATTTCAGTAAAATGTTATGACTTGTATCCAGGCCAATATTAGCATTTATAATACTAATTAGCATTCAGAGCACTAAAGTGTTGAGTAAAATGATCTTACTAATATTCACTGGTCTTTGAGCTGCTGAACTTGCACGGTTCTACTCCGAAATCCTGATTGATGTTCACCCAAAGAAAATGTATGCATGTAGCTCCATTAGTTTTACTGGCGAAATTCTAACAGCTTGTTTTATCAGTGTCCCAAATTAAGAGCTGTGAAGCAAACAATATGTGTGGTTTTTCTCTCTGAAATAATGACAGCAACACTTTAATTGCTGCCTTCTTGCTTTTGATCACTTTGCCTCTGCTTGGAGATTACTCTCTGTTGCTGTTATATTGTTTATAGGGGACAAAGCCGTGTTTGTACTTGACTCTTCCGCTGATGGTTTACTTACATTCTTTCCTCTTGAGTAATAAGAGCAGCTATCACATTTCCCTTTCATGAGAAAGGTGGCTATTTATGGCCAGCAGCTTAGACAAGCTATCATCCCTGTGAATTCTTCTTTTGAGCAGGGGTATCTCCTCTTGAAACCCCCCTGGTGTTAGCATTTAACAGACTGCAATTATTTAGTAATTACTCTGAGTGCATGCATTGCCCTTCCTAAAGACCAGACTTGCACAAGACATGCCAGCTCCACCCCCTTTATTCCCACAGACTTATTTGCATTGCAAAATGCTCACATTCCAGCTCATTGACTGTAGCTGGAAAATATTACTTATTTAATAACACAGGGTCTGCACTGCCAAATGTAGTCACACATATTTGCCACATGTTGCAAAGCACATTGACATACAGTTCCAAAAAGGAAGTAAAGCTATTTTTCTGCATAGATTATTGATTTTATGCTAATAAAACAAACAGTTAGATTAAGGTAGCGTAACTTTATTTGAGTAAATTGTAATTTACACATGTCAGGAGGACAAGATTAAGTTTTACTGCTGAAATCTGTTACTTACTTTCAAACTGTTCTTTTTTTACATTAAGTTAAACTTTAACAACAGGTAACATTTGTCCTTTAACTTTTATTAAGGAACTGGAATTACAATGAATTTGCACTTCATGAACAGCATAATGACATGTATTAAAAATGTCCTTATTCAGAATATACATCTTTCTAACACATTTTAAAACCTGATACTGATACTAAATGCACATAAATAGAATAAATGTAGGGCTTTTAGTTGACAATATGTTGCAAAATAATCTTATTAGTCTATGCAGTATTATTATCACAAATAACAATTTGAAGTGCAGTATTAGTTGACTATTAGATAACCAACACAGGGAATGCACTCCTAGCAGGCCAATAACATTTCCAGCCTGTCAGATGGAGTCTCTCTCTAGTAGAAACCCACACCTGATCCAGATGACAGAGCCCAAGATATCAAATGTCACAGAATGTAGGAAGCCATCCGACAACTGGTGACAAAGAGAGGAGTGAGGAAAGTGTGGATTTATTGCAATTGATATCATCATTGCAATACTTCACAATAATACTGTATTGCGAACATGTAACGCTCTTAATATTGTGCCGCTCTTTTGCAAAGGACTGTCACAACAGAGTGGAGTCTTGTGCTTCGTCCTCTAATGTCTTAACTAACAATAATGTATTTTATGAAGTTGTCAAGATCACGCTGTCGTGAGAAATAAATGTTAGTTTGTGATCAAGCCATAATATGTTGCAGAAGTAATAAAGTTTCAAATCTATTTAAACAAGATAACATGGAAACATTTTTCCTGGCAATTACAGCCAAGCTGTGCCACTTGTTAGAAGTGGCTGACAAAGGTTAATGGTTAGCTTGTTAGCACATTTGATAGTGGTGCTAACACTTCTGCTAAGCTGGTTAAGACATAAAACATTACAGAAATGGCGTCAGACCTTTTAAATTGTAGTTTGAGAAAGTGAAATGTAAATTGTTTTTTGCATGACTTGCACAGCTGGAAGGTGTTAATTACTGGCAACAATCAGGAATTAGGACTTGGCAGAACATTAAACATAAACATTAAAAGTGTTGTTAAACTAATGGAGGACATAGTAACAAACTTTTCAATATATGTTAATAAAGTGCCATGTCAGCTAAGAAATGTCAAGATGTTCATCGCTGTTACATTTGGGAGTTCTGCCATTCGCTGATTGAATGTTAACTGGGCCAATCAACAAATAGAAGAATGATAATGTTGTTTTTCGGCACCGTTTTAGAATCGTAGTCTGCTTGTAGTTTTAGTAATAAAATCTTGTTCGAATCGGCACGTCTCTCTTTGCAGAGGGGTTATGGTTGTTTACAACGTATGGCATTTCTTAGCTGACATTGTTTATAATGTTAACAATTGGGTCAAATTTAAAACCTCAACGAAGTCCACGACTCCATCCAGGAAACAATCATGTCTCAATAGCCAAGAGTCCAGACCCACTGTACCAAGAAAAGCATAGAACAAGTGGCTGGTTTTTACCAACAAGTGGAAACATTATCCTTGACAAATATGCTAAGATGTGCCTCCTATTAGCAATGACTGCCTCAGCATTATAATTATCACTAAACCAGTTATGACTTATAATATCCGAGCTGTTTCAGTGTATCCACAACAAGGGGGCAGGTAATATTTTTTTCCTACAATTAGAGCAGAGGTGTTAATTGCCTGAGTGTTGACAATGTCTCGTTTCCACTGCATGGTTCGGCAAGGGCGGTTGTGATTTGTTGTCAGTGTGTACAACTAATAAGAATAACAGGTGACCCAATGCTGAACCAGCATTTTTAGTTAATTTGTCACAAATAACTTATTTATTTGTTGGATTAAAAACATAATTTCAATGACTGGTATTTGCCACCCTCTGAAAGTCTTTTTTGTTGCGCACATTTGTCACAAGTTGTAAAGCAACTAAAGGAGACAAAATATCAGTTTGAATGGAAACAGCTTTCCTTCTTGGACTGTGAATTTTAGCGCACACCACTTAAACACATCATTTTCCTTTTGAAGCTTCAGAGATCAGACTCCGGGTTTGTATAATTTGGATGATGAAATGTTATAAGTGCTATGTAGCCTGACCTCAATTAAAAGGCTCGTTTTTCTCTGAGCAAATCAAACTACTTACTGTATATTACACAGCAGTGGAAATCGCCCTGACAACTTGGAGTCAGTTTATGACCTTCACTGAGCCCATTCAGATTTTCGCTGACTTTGCCCCACAACACACTAATCTGCACTGCATGAGTCAGCTATACCGGAGCGGCGCTTGCAGATGCAATCCATAATCCAAAAACAAAAACAGGAGGAGAAAAAAAAAAAAAAAAAAAAACGATGCCCAAAAATGAACACATTTAATTATGCTGCATGTTTTAAAAAGCAGATGTTAAATTCTACACTTGGGTGGTGAAGGTAAACATTGCAGAGAGATTGATTTCATAAACCTCACATAAGCTGGTTTCTTTCAGATAAGATAGATTTGTGGCTCTGCAGCAACACTAAAAACTGTAAATCTGTAATTGACTGAAAATCAGCAGCTTAATTTGTGCTTGTGAGTCATACAGATATGAATGTGATAAGCTGCAGTTCTCAGGAAGTGTGCTGTTTTCACAAGGTTTAGGTGCTAAATGAGAACATATAGTCTCAGGAGATAAAATGTCCAACCTGCTATAATTGTAGTTTGTACTGTATATTTATAGATCATGCCAGATTTTACATGAGTATTTTCACACAGTTTAGAACAGAGTTTGAATGTGAAATGTAAACAGCTGGTTGTACTTTGCTTTCATCTAAAGCTCGAGGCCAATATCCCGCAAATACCGAAAAACTTGTTTAAGCCTTTTATTAAACTTACTGGAAGTGGATTACTGATTCTTTTCTGCTTTGAAGCTCTAAAGTATGATGTAATTTCCTGATTATTTCTCAGGTATTTGTTTGCCTCTAGCCTCTCCTGCAGCTTGTTTGCAGTTATTTTTTAAGCTTTTTTTTTTCCCTTTTTGCTGTGGTTTGCAGTGACGGGAGGAACCAACCCATGACCTACTGTGCTTGTTTTTCTTCTGTCAAAAGGGTTGGAAGGTCAATTCCTTTTAAACGCAGCCAGGCTGTCTTTCTTTCTTTCTTTTTTTTTTTTTTATAAGAGCTTTGGACTGGAAATAAAAATAATGATTCGGGCGAGTGCATGCAAACTCCCGGCGCCTGTGTTTTCCTGATTAGATGATAAACACATCAGGAGTGAATTTATGAATCTATTTATACCGAGTTAATTATTAGCTCCATGTGCAGAGAAAGCTCGATTTTTTTTTTTTTTTTTTTTTTTTTTTCACTGCATCCCAGCCTGACCGGCAGTGTTTACCACCACCAGTTGAGGCCAGCTTGGTCTTTAAACAGACTTTGTGTCGGGTTGCTCACCCATTATGACAAACCCTCTGTTGGGGCCCTTTTGCTCTATTTGCCTGCCTGCAAACTGCCACTGACTAAACAGTCACATGTGTTTTAAAGCTCACTGAGTGACACAATATTTCTTGTCACACCAAATGGCCCGCCTCCTCTCTCCACTCCTCTGCTCGCCCGCCTGGCTGTAATACACTTTCTGTTTTTGGACAGAGCTGTTGTAGATAACAGCTCACCACACACAACACCCACTTATTGTACACTCCTCCTTCAGGCTCTCATAATTGCTTATTCTTATCTTTTCACTGCATATCCTGCTTTTACTGCATATGCAGCATAATAGGAGGGCCGCTCTCGTAATGGGAATTCTGCATCTGCGGAGAATATTCCTGGATCATGTTATATTAATGTGCTATTATCATCACCTCTGATTTCATCTGACCTCTCCTCTCCTCTGTTCTGTCCCTGTAGCTGACAAGGCTTTGGCACACACACACACACACCCCCATGCACTCCCCCACGCGCACGCACACTGACAGGCAGGGGGACTGCAGCAGTAGGCCCGGTATTGATTGCTGTGGAAAACTCTTTGGCATGCATCCAGAGCCATTTCTTCAGCGCATGGCAGGAGTCCACGCATGTGTTCTGGTGCTCGCAAAGCCAGCTCGTAGGGGAAATTAGATTGTATTTATTTGCTGCTTCTTTGATTTTAGTTTTCTCCTAAGGGGGGGAACAAGCAAATAATTTTGGGCATCTGGGACACTGTGGAGTTAAGTGTAAGTGGCTTTGATATGCAGCATGTTGATGGATAAGGTCGTTGTGCAGAACGGCTGGAGCGTAAATGTGAGGTGGTAGATTTTTACAGATCTTTTTTTTTTACTATGTCCAGCCTGCGCATTAAAACAAATGTCCCCATTCAGATAACAATGGCAGGAATTTTTGTGGAGTAAAACTTTTTTTTTTTTCTACGCTGTGTGTGTGCGCGTGCATGTCTCCTCCTGCTGCAGAACAAGTCATTAACTCTGCACACTGCCCTCCAGTGAATTCCTCACCATTTCTGAAATAGCATGTAAATTATTACCAGCTATTTTGAATAGTGTAATTTAAAACCTTTTAAAATGTAATAGCAGAGACTTCAAAGGCAATGAAAAAGAAGTCCCACAAACATTAAGATTTTTTCTTCTTCTTCTTTTTTTTTTTCGCAGCCTAAGTAATAATATGTTTCCAGCGCTGCATGTTTGTCAACACACCCGAGACTTTGGCGTTTCTTAGCTTGGTTTGTTCCACTCTGTCATTCGCTAACCACTTGAGCAGGCAAACATTTGCCTTGATGCATGACTCCAATGCCTCCGGCTACAGTGGATCATTATTATATCCGCCGATGCAGCCACAGACGGGAAGCCCCTGCTCAGTAATCCAGTCGACATTTTTTAATTCTTCACTTGTGAACTCTTGGGCACGCAGCGCCTCTTTTCTCCGTCTTCATCGCATCCCGCTGAAATGGAAGCATATAAGGCTGCAGTGATTCAAGCGGGGCTGACACAGCTTTTTGCTGCGGTGTCACCTTACATGATGAATGCCTCACCCACTTTCAGGAGGGCTTTGAAAACTCCTCTTATCTCGCCGTTTCTTGCCGTTGCTAATGCTGCAGAAGAATGCTAAGTTCATATATCACCACGGCTTGTGTAACAGCAATCTCTTAATGGAATCGGTGAATAAAAGATGAGTTCGGCAGCGCCCCCGTCGATATGCAGCAACTTTTATGCATACATGAATACGCTGCACAAATTAAGCAGTGCATCGCGGTGAAGAATCATTCTCACCCGCTTTAAATGGTGCACCTTGAACTCCTTGGAGTCTGAAAGCAGTCTCAACAAAATATATTCTGAGCCGATTGTCCCTGGCACACTTCCTGGAGCTTCTTTTTTAATTCCCAGATAAGTTTGTTTTGGGACACTGCAGTCAAGGTCAGCCATGGGGAGGGGAGACAGATAATGAACTCATATTGTGTTTCATAGCCTCGTTTTCTCTTCCCTCCTTCCTTTGCTCTGCTTATCCTGCTCTGTCTACATTGTCCATGTCACCATGTCCATTACTCAATTACTAATCTCCTATGGCCTTAGGAATTCCTGTGCTGACCTCTCAGAGGCAGCAGCCTGAAACCTTCGCAGCATGTCAGGAGTCCTCTCTGTGTGTGTGTATGCGTGTGTGTGTGTACTCAGAGTATAGAAAGACACCCACCCACTGAGCTTCAGCACCCCTCAACTTACTAAACTGAGTGTCTTGTCAGCTATGTTTGTTCAATATGAAAGTTCAGATGTTTTTAATTGGATCGGCAGGTAGAAATGTTGCCAGCAATTCACCAGGTCTGGTTAAAATGAAGTTCAACATTGGGAAAAATCAGTTCTATTGAGATTGTTGGACTAATTCGACTGCATTTTAACTTGCGGCCAATATCAGTGCATGACAAGGCGCTTCCTCTTTCAAAGACGTCCTGGTTTTGTTTGAACACATCAGATGAAGAAAATGTCACTTGAGACAAAGATAACATCTGTGGTGATTATCTGGCTGTATGTATATGAAAGATGGTCGAAACAAAAAAGTTAGAAGTGACAGAAAGTTTCAGTCAGCCCTTATGCATGATGGTCTTTCATATTGGTAGCATATGGCTCTTCACCCAGGGCGACATTCTGTCAAAGAAAAGTCAGTCAGTTTCTACTTTCAGTCCTTTGTACTCCACCAACTCAACGAATCCACTCGGCGATGATTGTGCTGCAGTAACACCATGAAATATTGATAGAAGCATGCGTACAGGGTGTTACATTTAGCTGCTTAAGTTGCCTTGCATTTTAACTCAACCATAGAGGCAGCAGTTAATCAGTGCATCTGTTTATTTCTGTACCTGGGGCAAAATGACGCTTACAGAATAATAACGTATTCAGGATCTGGAGTGTACGAATCCCGTTGGTTTATTTTCATAATTAGGGTTACTGAATTGGCACCCTTGTGTTTAATGTGTTGCTGATGTGTTATGTCACCCCTTGGCTGTGAGGTTGCAGTCCTCTGACCTATATTATCAAATGGCCCGCTGGCTGTGTGTAACGGACGCCACTTTGCTGAACTATCAGCTGCCTAACTGGAAATGACAGCGCAGTGTGGACTGGCGGCATTTACATAGGGGCATGGCCCAGAGTTTCCAAGCCACATCTTTGAAGCTCAAAATCCAAGAAGTGAGTCGCGGACCCCCTGCAGCGCACGCTGAAATGCCGCCGGAATGATTCATCTTGGATAAATTACAGGATGTCTAGAGCTGAGACATTTAGTCATCTGATAAATTCAGGAGAATCAGTGATTTCCTTCAAGTTGTTGATTATTATTTTCAATATTTTTTAGTCTTTACTAGTTTATTTCCTCCTATTAACCCAAGAGAAAAAAAAACCCCAACAAAACACTGTTGCGATGTTTCTTTAAACTAGAGCTCAGATTATAATGTTGGGACAGATGTTGGGAAATTTTCACTCAAACGTTGAGTCAGAAACTGTGATGCAGTTTGTTGTGTCATAGAAGAGACTTAGAAGCAGCATAATTATTCTTCACAGAGTGCTATTTTGAAGTAAACATCTGAATGACTCACTGAGCATTTTAAGTACAACAGAATAATACATTTTTAGATGTGAAAATATGCTGCATGATAACATTGATGTCAATGAGTTGCGTTAATGATGCTATTTAACACCGGAGAACCAATTAGTTCACTTAAGCTAACATTAGCCGTCTATCTGAGCTTGTTTGCACAGGCTAGTTCCAGCTCAGCTCTCTACATTTGAAGAGCTGTTCTGTATGGACGGGTAATATTTCTTCTGTTTTATACAGAGAGATTGAATTTTAATAAAGTCGATTTTTCTGTCTTTCCAAACAGTTTATAGGGCTGCTTAGCTAGGGCGTACGGCTGCAGCTGCAAATTTATAGGCATAGCATCCCCTGCCTCCCCCTCAAATGAGCAGCTGTTTCTGGGTTAGTAACCTAACTCCACTGTGCAGAGTTAAACCAATAACCCTAATATGTTGTGTTAAATCAGCCCAGGCATGATTGGTCCAAGTTTCACTAAGGACTCGGTTAACTAAATAACCCAAATTGTGCCACTTTTACCAAGCAGTTTCTTAGTGTGTATTTTCTTTTAAATGAACTACAAAAACAAACCTTTTAAGCATCTGAAAATACTTCACTGAAAGTCTTTGAAATGTAAATATTTGCAGTTCTCATCTCCCAGCCTCATTGTTTTCATATTTAAACCATTTTGATAGTGACAAGTTATTTTGGTTCTCTTTCGGACTTCAAACCAAAAAAAAAAAAAAAAGATCGTGGCGATACAATAAAAATAATCTGGTCGGTGTGCCACTTCGGTGTTTTTGTATACATGGTGGTAACCCGGGTTGGTGCAATAATGTTATTGTAATTCTTTCTCAATAACCGACTTGGCCGGCCTCGTTCTCAAAAACTGTGTGCAGAGAAGTTTCTTAATTCTGCACTATTTACATATTTCTCAACCAAATCTCATGTCCTATGCAAACCACAAATCATTCTTCATCTTCCTGCTCTCTAGCTCTCGGTCTGTAACCACTTTGAGTTTGGCTTGTAGCGTTAAAAAAAAGAAAAAAAAGAGAGTGAGAGAGAAAGTAGTTTCAGAAACTAAGGAATTGTTTTATGGTAGCTGATTTTTTTATTTCTTATTTTTTCAGTGCTGCAGCTTATTTCATAGACTGATTATATTGGCGACTGTGTTGACAGCTGCTGAATTGTGCTCACCTGTTGTGTTTTTTGCTCTCAAGCCAAACAAGTCCCCAAACAGGATCTGTTGACACGCTCGCAAACCATCGCATCTTTCAGCGGATTAATATAAAAGCAATCGCCTTTTTTTTTGTTTGTTTGTTTGTTTGTTTAGTTTAGTTTATTTTTTTCTTCAGGGTTTAATGTTGCATCTCACTCTATTATCTCTGCTTTAAATAGACTCTGCTGAAACATTTGGTTTCTTTATGCGCAGACAACAGATTGCATCAAAGTACAGTGGATAAATTCTGTGGAGAAACAGAGCAATGTGGCTTTTTTGGCTGCAGGCTGAATGCTATTTACCGTTGTTCTGCTTTATTCACATGGCCTGCTTTTTTTTTGCGGCAGTCAGTTTTTCAATGCACGGAAAGCCGGTTACAACCACCCGCCACCGCTTGACAGCTGAAGACAGCTCATTATAAGACGACCAAAAACCCATGTTTGATGTTTTTACTTAGTGAGGGAGGCACAGCTATATCAAGCTATCCCTCGCAGGCTTTTGCTTTATAAGGAAATACTGTCTCCAACTGTTTGGGATTTGATATGCCTGTAGTTGGAGATGATGTGAGAACTGAATATGGGTAATTGTATAGATGGAGCACTCAGAGAGAATATGAAACGCTGAGAAGACATGTGTTTGTTTTTAGAATGTTGTAGGGGAGAGAAAGAGAGAGAGAGAGAGAAAGAGGAACATTGAAATATTTCAATCAAAACAAAGAACAAAAGCAGAAAAATAACGCTGATCCTAACATTTTAAGACTAAAATGAAGGATTTACAGCGGAGTTGTTCTTTTTGATTACAGAAGACTGCTTGATTGCAGCTTTATTGAGTGCACACCCTCTACTTACACACATAAATATAACATAATGAATGTTATTTTAATGTCAGCCGTACACAAGCTCTTTGAGGGGAAATGCACAAAGCCAGACAGATGCCTGGTAAATTGGAGATAACCAAGGTAAACATCAGAGACCTGTTCTGTGTCTCAGCCTTTTCAGACATCTGTCCTCCAGATTTTCCTGTTTCTGTAATAGCCATCTTGCAGCAAAACCTCTCCATTCTGTTGGTAACAAGCACTTCAGCCATTAGCTCTTCAAATGGAAACACATTTAAGAGTCTTTGCTGCCTCCCAACTCCGCTGGTATTGAAGTTGTTCGAATTTGAGAGTTATTAAAAGGAGCTGAATCAACCTCAGGAGAAAAAAAAGAAAAGAGGAGGTTAAACCCACACAGTGAAGAGAGAGTAAATCTTATTTAGTAAGCTAACTGAACTGACTGAAGTACTGTGCTTAAAGTCATTTCTCCATGCCAGACTGACACATTTATGTCTATATTGGAAGTTCTACCTTGCATCACAGACGCCGTGACCACACAATATCGCCGTCTATTCATTCCCTAATAAGTTTGCTTTTCATCTGCTTCGCCAAACTCCGAAGGCGTACTGAAAAGCGCTCGCGTCTTGAACATCCCAACTTCCTAAATGCTAATCAGAAAGTCTCAAAACAGCGGCGTCCTCATTGACATTGATTTAACTCCCCGACATAAATCCAATTCAGCAATCATCCACATCATCCATATTCATGCCGCTGTAATTTACTTACGTTAATGTGCATCCCACAGCCGGCCGCGGTGCTCATGCTAATTTAGTTGATGAACAACGACGGTCCGTTTGTCGTCTTTCATTTACCGATGATGTTCTGATTTCGTACCCTGTTTTACCAAACTTCTGACCCTAATTATTTCTGCCTTACAGTCTGCGGCTGAATCACTGTAACTAAATGTTGTATCATGCTGTAATTGGTAATTCTAATCACATCCTCAAACATGTGGCTAATCGTTAAAATGCATCACTGCAAACAACAGTCTGGATAATTTCATCAATCGGGATGAGGGATACTGAATTGTATATTTTAATTGGGAAATTCTTCAGTATCATAATATTCTGACTTGAACCATTATATTAATATTTTGTCTAAAAACGTTGCTGTGTATCCATAAATGTTCTTTCTCTGGAGATTTTGTTGGAATTTTCTAACTTTTTTTTTTTTAAGAATAGTGTTCTCTACATTTATCAACATGCATAGTTTAATTATATTGATTAAATATTCATATTTATTTCAGTAGCGCAAACGCACACTGAAACATGTCCTGGATCCCAAAGTTCATCCGATCAAACCACATGGTAAAAGTTAATATCAAAGTTTAATGTGGAAAACGTGCCACATTAACGTTTGTGATAGTAGGACAGGAACAACTTCTTCTTTCATTTCTCCCAAACAGTTGTTTGACATGTAGCTTCAAATGGTCATAATGGAGAGTTTTGCGCCTCCTGCTTACTGAACACCGTTTTTGTTTGTCACTGCTTCCAATGTTTTTACACTTTTACT
The DNA here is from genome assembly GCA_903067095.1 of Girardinus metallicus. Classification (NCBI taxonomy): domain Eukaryota; kingdom Metazoa; phylum Chordata; class Actinopteri; order Cyprinodontiformes; family Poeciliidae; genus Girardinus; species Girardinus metallicus. The sequence continues at coordinate 11,241 of CAEGAE010035657.1, read as the reverse complement.
TATTGCTCTGACTGTAGATAGGGACAACCGCAGGTCAGGAGCTATTTTCTTTTTTGTTTTTGTAGCCTCTTCTTTAAACAGCATGTTCTCCTGTCTTTCCCATTTTGAAGCAGAACCCAGAGGAATGATCTTTTTGATGTTATGCTGAATAAGGAAGTGATGGATTATTTTGGAGTGAGACACTGCAATTAGAGATGGATTCATTTTAGTAGGAGATTTTTTGCACATATTTACCATTTGCTAGCTTTCAATATCACCTCTAGGATAAACTGCATCATAATTCGAGCTGCCTACCGGTCTAACTGCCCAACTCCTAATTCTATTCCAGCACGAGGTAATCGCCGTGTCCGAGAAGGTGATCGTGCGACTCCAGGACCTGGTGAAGTGGACGGTACCGGACTTCTCGGGATGGGCCAATGGTCTGAAGGTGGAGCCGCTCAAACCCTCTGTGCTCCGCGAGCTGGGGACCAACGGGAGGCGCGAGGCCCTCCACCGCTACAGGGAGAGCACGCTGACCAGCGGCCTCAACTTCAAGGATGTCCAGAGGGAGCGGGCGCATCTAGGTGAGCATTAGCATTTCCCGGGTCTCCTGTGGCCCAGAGTGTGCTGCACTGTTCCTATTGCCCCTGTGTCGTCACGTCGCATGTTTATGTATTTGCTTTCGTTGCTCGCCATAAATCACATCATGTTTATTGTTCCTTGCTTGGTTTAACAAGTGTTGTCTTGACTGGAGTAATTCATCAGCTTGTAGCTGTTTCTGGTATAATGAGCTAAGAGTTGCGCTAATAGCCGCAGGCTGGAGGTAAATGTTGCCAGTTTGCCAATATATTATGATCACATGGAGCGCAACTGCTTTGTTTTCTGACTGGGAAACATAGAAGCTATATTTCCAAAGTAGTCACATCAAACTCCAGCTTATAGCACCTCTGATGCAATCAGTTCAGGTGTGATAATTATCTGTGCCGCGCAGCAGATTAGAGGATCATTGGTTGGTGTGTGTGTGTGTACGTCTGAATGGTTGTCTGGTGTATTCATCCCATACGCCGTGCCAGTAAGTGCCTGTTAACGCTTCATTCTTGACTCTTGAGCTTTCGCTGTAGTTTTTAGCCATGAATCAGTCGCACAATAAAGCAGAAGATGACTCATTCAATGCAAATAGGAAACTCTGGCATTTGAGTCTAATAATTCAGAAGGAACATTATGTTCTCTTTGAAGCTGTTTGCCACTCTCTCTCACATGGCTGTGATGTAATGCCTTACGCTCAGTGGGATGGTGTAACATAATTTATCAAATGTGCTAAAAATACCTTCTTGATTATGCTGCCTTTTGTGAGGTCGAAGAGATTTAACCCCTAAAGATTCAAGGCAGGGTTATTTCTGCTTCCTTGCACTGTGATAAATCATTGTTTAAGCTTTATAAATGTTTGACTTGTTCTGCACAAAATGTGGATTAATTGATGACTTGTGTAACTTTTTCTGCTCCACTAAGAGAAGCAGCTGTGTGTTTGTGTCTGGTGCTGTATCGCCCTTGATTACTCAATGCTGCATGAAGCTCATACGCAAAAAGGACAAGATGATCAATAATGAATGCTTTGTTGTTATTCCAGTAATCAATACGATGTGAATCTGCTTGGGTGTGTGTGTCTATAATTGCATGCTCACATAAGTAGATTTGTCAGCTTGCTTTTTAAGCGATATTATGTTCCATATCTTGGCGTTCTCTAAATGTGCGGCTAGATTTTATAGATTTAACCATTGTCGGTATAATAACCTGATGATAACACTATTGTTGCTGCGAATGTGCGTGTGGGTGTGCGTGCGTGTGTGTGTGTGCCTATGTTGCTAATGAGCAGCGCTGCCGCTAATGACTCCATCAGGCTGTTTCTAAATGCACTTGTCACTCCGATGGGACACTCCGCCAGAAAATCTGCCCACTCAGCAGAACGGGCTTGGATTCTGGCAGGGGCACTAGAGACACACACACACGCACGCACCCATACACACTATTTGATAGGAACAGATGCACACATGTGATGCGCAGACAATCAGTGATGTGCACTCGTTTGTTTGTTTGCTCGCTGCGTCTTTGGCGCGCGCCGCTTGTTGACAGTGTAACAATATGAGGGGAGTGTTGGAGAGTTTTTGGGAAGCGGATCACTTATTCATCGTGGCAAACGAGTGCTGCTCTGCGCGCTGTGTTTTGCATAGAAAATATGAAATATGCCACTGCAACGCTGCCGACTTCTGAGATGAAATATTCATGCTGCAGCAGGAGCAGATCAGATAGAAACGTAGCCTTAAAGCATCTTGTTGCTGAATGTCTAATTCTGTGTAATACGTTGGCTCATTCTCTAAACTGATTTTTATGTTAGATCTGTACTCTCCCCGTCTCCCTCTGTCTCTCTCTCTCTTTCTCTGTTTCTGTTTCTTCTTGTTTCAGCCTGAAGTGACTCTATTCCTTGAGTGATGCATTTGCTGATTGTTATTCTTGGGCTGATGTGTAGCTATGTAAGAAGAATTGGATTGTTCCCCATAACAGGATACTGCAGCAAAACCACAATCTGCACAGAAAACCATTGTGTGCTAAAGAGCAATAAAGTGTGCCATTGTTATTGAGGGGGAACAGTGTTTTGCTATTTCTTCTTCCAAGTGTGTCGTAAGTTTTCCTGGCTTTTTGCCATTGTTATTGAAATGCATTCTTGTGCATTTGTTTTAAACATTTTTAAATATAAAAACCAAATGTGCATAAGAAGCGCTGGAGGACATTCCTTTTGTTCTTCAGAAAATGGAGGGATAATAAAGGGAGCAGAGTTCTGCCGTGTGTTGTCTCTGGAAATGAATGGCTGTTTAAAATATTTAATTAGAGTGACCTTCACCGCGAGTTCTGCACCATTCACAGCTCCCCGAAGTAGGAATAGTTGGTGTCGTAACTCAAATTACAGCTCTGGATGCAAGAACAGTTTCGGCGATGTAGCTGAAATAATCTTCACTTCCAACTCTGACAAATTTGTTTCCAACACCAGTAAAGGAGTTGGTGAAAGCTTTAAAATAAATTCATTTTTCTTTTTTTTGCAGTAGCATCATTTCACACAGTTTTTTTCTTTTTTTTTTTTTTTTTTAGAAAAAGCCCACCTTGATTCTGAGAACAGTTGCTTTTAAACCCTATTTTAAGAAAGAAATATGCTTTCTCAAACTGCACAATCTATTTAAAATAAGCATATTTTCTTAAGTGATATTTGATATGTCGATCATAGTTTCTGTCAACTGCTTAGTTAGGAGAAACTGCAGAAAACAGCATATTTTCAAATTTTTAAAGGTTTACACCATCATAAACGTAATACTATAAATTTTACCAAATTCTAGTGGAACTTTAACCGGAACTGTTTTGGTCTCCACCTGTGTTTTGGTGTGAAGGATCCACACTGCTAAATGCGGAGGGGTATCTGTCACATATTGGGACTCTTTAAGACCCTGCTAACTCTGTTAGTAAGTGGACTACATCATAAACATTTTGACATATCAGGAGATATTAAGCGATGTCTCTTGTTTGGGTCTATTAGCGGGACAATGATCCAAACAGAAACTTCTCTGCCGAGCTTAAGCGATAATAAAGGAGCAAGTTTGACTCTGGACAGTCTACAGAAATGCATCCCAAGTTTCTTAGCTTCCAACCCACAAAAAAACAAAAAAAAGAAACACAGTTGGAGCGATTCTGTGACCCTGACAGCCAGTTGAATAAACAAGCATTTCGACAGATTTGAATAACCTGAGCAGCAACTAATATGTTGATATGATCTTTTTTTTTTTTACTGCTGTTTTTATTTCTTCTAACACTTGTGGCATAGAAATGCTTTGTCATCATAATTTTAGGTTTGTATTTTCTAAAGAGGATCTGAAGCCCCTATAATTCTGATTATTGGTGAATCTTTGCCAATGGTGCCAACCACCTTGTCTGCATTTTTTAATATTTGATTGTTTCGATCCTTTGAGCTGTATCTTAACTTTTACATGTAGTCGAACTTCAAATATAGACACTAGTAATTTTTTTTCTCAAATTCATCTGTTGACAAATTTCTTTAGCTATTTTTAGCTGATTAATTATTTTTCGTCCAGAAGCAGCACTTTTATGTATTTATTCATTTTAAGATAACATTTTATTCTTTACATTGCCCAAAAATAAAAATAACTCTTTTACTTAGCAAAATGAATAATAAATGTAGGTATAAACTGACAAAAAACAAAAATGCTACAAAGTGATTTTTTTTTATGTATTTGAGATTGAAGTTTAAACAGATAAGAATATTTTGAGTCAAAATTGAACTCAAACAGAAGAAAGATGCATCCCCATTAAATCCTGTTAGTTTAAATGTAATAATCTCACTCTAGTCTGACTAGCATTCATTAACTGTAATCTAAAACGTAACGGATATGTGTTGAGATAGAAAACTAGCATTTCTATCAATATTCAGGTTCTGGTAGTTCAGCAAATAAATTAAGGTACACTTGATTTCATTATATTCTAATTGAATAAACTTCATAAGCATCCTGCAAATTCCAGCCCGAGAACTCAAAGACGACTTTGTTCCACAAGAGCACTGAGTGTGCTGTATTGTATTTTGCACTCCTTGCGTAATCTGTAATGTGATTCACTTAATCAGGTAATGCAAACTGTCCACTCAGTTTATCTTGTCCTGTTCTGAGCTTCAGAGCTTCTTTTTACAGCTCAATCCACCAGGGATGGTTTGCCAGGGAAGTTTACATTCTGCCCCTCTATCTCTCCCCAGAGGACTGGCCTGATTCTCTTCTTTTTTATTTTTTTTTTCATTGCTGCCTGCTGAAATTTGTTTCTGGTTGTATACTGCGAGGCTGAGCGTTTGAGAGCTGGATCTTCTGATACACTTTGTTGGTGTGTGCTGGGAGAAATACAGCTGATGAAATTAAATAAATAAATAGCACAAAAGATGGCTGGCCCTCTAAAAATGTCTCAGTGATTTATTTTTTTTGCTCCCCCTCTCCCCGTCATCTTGTTTCTTCAGTTCAAACCTTCATTGTGCAAACCAGTGAACCCATTGTGAACTTGATATGATGTGGGGGATCATAAAAGGTCGTAGCTTTTGACTCCTCTGTGCAGCAACATCGATGGTGTTGACTTCTGCCCTCACCTGAGGTGTCGTTTGTAGCTGGCTCATCGCTCAACGCTGCAAGGATCAGGGCTTTCTGAGAAAATACTGACACAGTAAAATGCATCTGTGTAGAGAGCAAAAATAGCAAAAAAAAAGAAAAAAAAAGAAGAAGGATGTGTTTTTTACGGGTGCTTGTAAAATATAGCAATAAAACTGCAGTTATCTGACCTGGTGATATCTATTGGAAAGTAGGTGTTCAGACAACGTATCAGAGGATTTAATATTATTATTATTCACTTTAACAAAAAAGAAAAATTAAACAGATATTTCGTGATTTACGTACTGAGTATTTTCAGAGACAAACATCAAGACATTTACTGTAATCTTAGCACAAGTAACAGTTTCCAATTAATAAAATATGCATGTTTTTTGTTGTCTGGGAGAAAAATCAGAGTAATAAGAGAAAACACAGCTATTCACGGAGAGAACTTGTAAACATCTATCATTCATCCCACTGAACTGAATTGGTAAAATTCCCCTTTTTGTCACTGGCTGAACAAGTTTATCTTTTTCTCCTTGAAGGTTAGCAATAAGCTAGCAGGGCTCAGTGGCAGCCACATGTTGGATCTCCTCGTTTATATTTAATCCTTGAAGGGTGCCGCAGTGTTTGGCTTCACCCGACTTTATTTTGTTCTATTTTGTTATGTTTGAAATCATTTTTCTTATGAAAACAATGCCACTACATGTTCCTTTTATAGGTTAAAGTACATTTTGTGGCTCTATAGAAACAGTTTAAAGCTAGCGGTACTTTTTTTTTTAATTAAAATGACCCTTTTGACACTTCTGCTGATTCTTTGTAGTATAGACAGTGCTTGATATAAATACGTGAAAGACATGTAATTTATTCTTATATGTATTCATCCAACAGACTATTATTAGTGGTGTAATTAGACCTTGAAAAGTGAGTTTATGTCAGTTCTTTGATTCAGAAAGTTAAACTCATTCACTCATTCATTACACACAGAAAATAGAAAGAACTTCAAATCCAACCAGAAAATAAAAAAAAGACCAAAAAAGAACAAATAAACCTCTCCAACAGCCTTGAATGAGCTTTGACTCTAAAGCTTCTTCTGGTTGTGATTATGCTCAGTTTTTCCTTCTACACAATTTCCCATCAAAGGGCTTCAGTAAGAGTGCTCTGTGAACGTCTTCAGCAACGAATCTTTGTGGTTTTCCCTCAGTGAGGTAAATGGTGAATGGCCTGCACTTTGATAGCGCTTTGTCAAGTCCAGAGGACTCCAAAGCCCTTCACAACACATCCACATGCTGAGATGTTGTGAAATATTTCAGTAGTTGTCTGTTTGACAGCAGTCAAGTCAGCAGTCTTCCCCATGACTGTGTGCGTCATAACGTATCCTTTTTCAGTTGATTTGATCCAATATCCCAAGTTTCCGAGAAGCCATAATATTCAGAATGAACAAAAACAAATATTTAAAGCGCATTGCTGTTCGATGAGCCCATTCATTTTACATGAACTGTTGAAAGTAACTTTTTGATGGTAATTTAATCTGTCAAGATGCGCCTGTTAGCACCTGCGCAGGGCTGGCATGCGGGTCAGGTAGCCAGAGGCAACACACATAAAAATAACACAGGATTTATTATATCCTGGTCTTTCCAGTAACTATAGGCCATCCACTATTGCTTTTGGGTACATTTCAGTGTGGTAGCGCACGTATTGGGTAAAATAACCGTGGACCAAATCCACCGTCTTTGTGCTTTCCATCGGGAGTCAGTCATTTAAGCTTAAATTCAGACCCGAGTTTAGTACTTTTGGAACTGCCTCAGCTCATCGATTGCTTTAAGCGAGCTTGAAGCCGCAACAGGCCACTGAGGCGAAGGGCCTGCCTCTCTCCAGATTCCTCCCAGACTCGCTCACTTAGGAAGAAGACCACAGTATTTTCCTCTCTGATGCAACATCTGATCTGTATGCCAGACTGGCCCGTGTTGATATCCAGACAATATTTCACTCTGAACATTTCAATTTGATGTGGCAGGTAGATCCTGTCCCTCCTCTGAGGCGGTTCTGAGCGCCGTAGAGGTGTTTATGTGGGCAGAAAGTTGCGATAAGAAAAACAGAGAGCTGGCACCTTTTTTTTTTTTTTTTTTTGCTGGTTGTCTTGTCCTGGTGACGCTACAGAACAATAGTCAGGAATCTTGAAGCCATCGTCACATGTGAGGCTGCTGTTTCGTTTGTTTCCTACTGCAACGTGAGGAGGAGCTGAGGGCTTTCTTGGAATAGACGTAAGATAACGCGCGCTTTGGTGCTGCGAGAGCAATGCCATGTTGTGACTCCGACAAAGAAAGAAAACCACATTTTTTGCAAATCCACTTCCCCTGTACTCCTCCATGCAGAGTATGGAGCAGATTGTATTGTTTGCACTTGTTTGCTTTCCGCCCCTTCAGACATATTTGCTTCTCCTTCTGCTTTTTCTTTCCTTCCCTGCAGAACTAATTCAAGAAACTGTCCAAAATCCCCTTTGAAGTAATTTAATGGAGTGTTTGTATTGATTATGTGCCTCTCCTGCCCCTCCCCTCTTCCCTGGCACGCTTTTTATTTATTTATAAAAAAAAAATTTTTTATCCCGGTTTTGAAGTTTATGGCTTCTTCATTATGCTCAGACCTGTAGGAGAGAGAATCACAGGCTGTTTTTCCTCACTGATGCGCTCATATCATTAATCCCCCTCTGACTGTGGCCTGGCCGGAAGCCAGCGAATTCTAAATCTGTAAGCAGTAAATTGTGTGCCGGGGTGGAAAAATCTATTAGATGTTTGAGCATGCCTCGAATTTGAATAGGAGAGAGAAAGACACAGAGTGAAAGAGAAAGAGAGAGAGAAAGACCACCCCATATCCTGTTACGCTGAATGCTGTAATCAAATTTGACTTTTTCGGATCGCTGTATTCATCAATTATTTGTGTTATTTTATTTCTGGAATGTCACATAATGTTTTTTTTTGGGGGGGGGGGGGATTGTTGTTTTTTTTTAGCGGCAGAGAGAGGTGGGATGAAGGCTGGTGGATGGTTAAACAATAAGAAACGCCTCAGAGGAAATAAAGAGCTCCGTCTCTCCATTAGGGAGGGCTGAAACAACAGTTGTGTCTCTCTTCTCTCCATTAGTCAGGTCTGAAGCAACAGAAATGCTATTGATGTGACCTCTGCCAGGCATTTTAAACAGGCAGGCAGCAGTGAGTTGCCTCCACATGACTGACTCATCTGCCTTTTTAAGCAAATTCATATATTTTTAATGGTTCTATTTAAGAAAAAGCTTTAAAAAAAAACAAAAAACACAGAGATTAGAATAGCGTAATAGGAATGTGTTTTATTGTCTCAGCTGGAAAATTCATGTTAATACTGAAACATTCAGATTCACATAAACAAAAAAATAAGGATAAGAGATGCACGGTATTTACAGAATGCAAACAATGAGTAGGGTAATTCAGAAATATAACAAATATTCATAGATATTTACTTAAAAACAACAACATCCTTCAAAGGAGAACTTGAAAAACTGTGCAAATAACTGGAGTGATTATGAGGTTTTATCCGAGTTGACTTAGCAACATTCGCCTTCTTTCCCTTAAACAAATTGCCTGTCTGTTCCAGTTAGTCTGACTCATACTTAAATCTTAGCAAACCAGGAGTTCTTTTTTTTTTCTTCTTTTTTGACTCACTCCTATTTCTGTCTTTTTGGGAAGCCGTTCTCAGTGCTGAGTGTTTTGTACATCTCCCTTGATATGTTTCTTCCTGCATTGCAGCTCCTTGCAGATAGATATGAATGATTCTGTCTTAGTCAGTAAGCACTCGAGACATCACAGATTGTACAGTTAATAACTCTGCATATTTTATGAGATTGCCAGTCCATCTGCTTCGTGAATCCATTTTAACTGCGGCATTAAGCTGCTTTTTGTTTCTGGCTGTGGCGAGCCTCCAATCAGATAACACAGGGCTGCAGAAGGTACAGATGTAACGCAGGTGTTTACAAAGTCAATATGCGGCTAGTTTTTATTGATTTGATGCTGCTAGAGGATGTATTTTAAAATGTGCTGCAGTGCAACTATCTCTAGAGTTAGAAGTAGATTCTGGGAACAATGTTGCATCCGCCATAGCTGTGTTACTGCTGTAAGTCAGAAAGTCTGTGGATTTCCCGAGAAACTCGGCAAACTACTCTTATTGATGTAATTAGCTACTAAGAATACAGAACATTTCATGCCGTCAAATGCTGCAGCGATGCTTTCATTCAGAGGTTTTACAGAGCAGTGTTTTGCTGTTGATGTAATGGGATACAAACAAACAGATGTGGATGAAGTCCTAAGAATTTGTAAATCACTGCAGCTCTCAACACCTCTTATGTGTGGGGCAGCCATGTTGGATTTTTACACCCTGGAGCAGATTTTCCAAGTCCAAATCTAAAGTGATGGACATTAGACTTTTGTCAAAAGATACTAAACAAAAACAATGCAGACGAATCAATTTTGAAAAATAAACATATTTTTCTTTTTTACAGTAGCAGATTGATTGAAAATACACAAAGAAATCAGTTTTATTCTAGCTATGCTAACCTTGCTAAATACTAGATTAGCATGCTAAAGGTGGTAAAAGTCAATTTTGTAATAATTTTCTCTTTGTTTTAAAATAATAGCAAATGTTTTTTGCCTTACACACAAGGTGTGACATCACCTCTGCTGCTAATACTAATTAATAATATTAATAATTAATGACCACACACAGCAGGAAGGTTACGAATATATATTTTAAAAGATCTTGGATCATTTCTACTTTGTCGCCTTGTAGACAAATCTTTCTCCATCTTTGGTGACAAACAGGATACAAAACATGTCAACTGCTGCCTCATCTTAGCACAACTCTGGAAAAACACATTTAAAATAATCAAAATTGTACAATGCCTACAATAACATAAGTGCGTGGACCACATATGTTTCTAGCTTGTATAACTTCTTTGTAATTCTGTTTACATTGAAAGCCATTTTGTTGCTTTTATATAACTAAATTATTTACCTTGATACCGAACAATATTAGCACAGACGCGTCTATTTCTGGTTAAATTAGATAAGCATGATTTACATTATTGAGTTATGCCTTGGAGACGCCAGTGAACTTGTATCTAATTGAATCTTCATGATAGAAAGATTTTCCTACCAAGGCTTCTCTGTTGCGCTTTTCTTTGCATTATGTTTGGATATAATAATTGAAAGGCACGTTAATTCGTTAAAAATACACCTCACCGCTGAACTGATCCAGTCCTGTATTCCTACATTAGACTGCACTCAAGCTAAAAGCTAAACTGTAATAAACTATAAATCAAACACATTTATTTTTCCTACATCGGTTCATATTTGTGCCATGATATATAGATTATCTCTCCAACATTCAGTAAATAATAACTTAGAGGCAGTCTGTCAGCTGTAGTAAACACTGTAAATGGAGAACTTTTAGCCTGGGATTGTTTCCCAGCACAGAGGCACTGCATTTTTCCCACATTGAGAGGTAATTGTAATGGAGGCTTTGATAGATTCCAGAACTTTTGGTGTGTTTCTGTGCGAGTCTCCCCATGTGTTTATATCTGAATGCTCACACACACTTACTTGGATCTATAACTGCTCTTAATGTGTTTGATGAAGCCAAAGACGTACAAATGACGTAATTTGTATTTAGAAGACATCTTGGTGCAGTTGCTTTAATGCATTTAGGTTTTCTTTGATCTATCGACTGCCAGAGGAGTTGGACAGAGAGTCCTCGGTGCAAACAATAGATCATTGATGCTCCTCCATACTCTCTCTCAACCTGTCAGTCTGTTTCCTTGTTATGTGGTGGCCTGAGGAGCACTTGGTAAAATGAGAAGCATTCAGCCAGTCTGATTTTTCTCTCTCTCTCTCTCCATCTCTCTGATTTTCCTGTAACTCAGTGAAAGCAGTTGTTTCTTTCAGTGTGTCAGACAGGATTATTTAAATTTAACAAAGGCTCAGCCACAGATTCATATCATTCAGCAGGTATGAATAGAAATGTGTATATATATATATATATATATATATATATATATATA
>CAEGAE010035656.1:0-94578 GCA_903067095.1 Girardinus metallicus | reverse complement strand
ATATATTGGCTGATATGTATAATTTTAACCATGTAGGTCAGAGAAACAGTGCCTGCTGTCAAAATTTATCAAAATAATTTGTTTAGTGGTCATTTGCAGCTGGAAAAAAAACTTTTCAAATGCATCAATGAAAGCCTGAAATGAATATGAGCTTCTTTTTACTGGCGCTGTATATTTAAGTATCACAAGCAAAACTAAGGGCAATCTAGCTGATGTATCGATAGATAAAATAAGTTTTTTAAACCAATTAGACCTCATAAAACATAAACCCCACAATTAGAATTTCTATGTGGTTGTTGGAAAGAAGTATGCTGGCTTTGATGATTAGGATCAATTGGAATGTATGTATGATTGGACGGACTTTTTTCTGTAAAGCGTCATGAAATGACATCTGTTGCGAATTGGCACTACATAAATAAACTGAATTGGATTATACACCTCTCTTAGCTTCTGTTTTATTCATATGTTTATACTGAAAATCCAAGCCACAGTCACAAGAGCGTCACATTGCCAGTAATCACAGATGTCCCTGAGACTTGTCTTTATTTGGTTAGGGTGTATTTACAGCTTCTTTTTTTGTATGCGGTGCAGATAGTCAACCAGCTTTCCTTCCTATTGTTGCTTTGTTTACAGTTCAACTTGCACCGACAGTTTGTGGGATTTTCCCAAAAAGAAGAAAAAAAAAATCCACCCTGGCACCTAAGCTCCAGACCTCAAACACAAAGCACAAAAGATTTCTTTTCTTTTCTTAAGCTCCAAGTACAAATTCACTCTGAGTCAGTTTAAAGTCTCACAGGTGAAGTTTATTAACAGTTCAGGAAGAGGGACATGAAAAGAAAAAAAGGGAGACTTCAGAAGCTTGCTCATCCTCGGTCACTAAAGGATTTCTGACATCCAGGTTTGTGCCTCTCATGTAATGTACATAGGACCACCGCTGTCACTGTAGGTCACAATCAGTTCTTTGCCACCGGCTTTCCATGCTCCTTTGCTGAAAAGGGCCAAAGACAGGAAACCCCTGAGGTACGGCCATCAGTGCTCAAACACCTACTGGGTCTGTAGCTTTAGCAATGAAACCGCAATTAAAGAGTCACTCATATCCCCAGGTTTTTCCTTTGAAGATAACATCTTCTTGCCACTTCTCAGTTTTTCAAATGTTGGCCCAGATTTCGGCTCAGTGCTGTATACACACTCTACTTAGAAGTACTGAGCATGCCATGCTCCTTGCTGTCCTTGTATTCTTTTAAACACTGACTCTTTTCAAAGGTAATGTTCAATAATGATGAATGACCGGGGTCCTGTGGTGGCGCAGGTGCAAAGCACAACCCACATATGGAGGCTTTAGTCCTCATGCCGGTGGTCGCAGGTTCAATTCCTGGCCTGGCGACATTTGCCGCATGTCTTCTCCCTCTCTCAATCCCTAATTTCCTGTCTAGCTACTTTCAAATAAAGGCCACTAGAGCCTCAAAAAAATCTTTAAAAAAATGATGAATGACCTGATAATGCAAGTCAAGACAATATTTAATGGAAAATATAAGATCCTTTTCAGTACAAAAGGACATTTTTAGCTCTGGTAATTATATTTTAATGCTAAATTCTAGTCAGAAATTTATTAGCTGAATAAATCCTAAGTAATTCAATCCATCACTGTCAAGCATCTAAAATCTGGAGGTGAGTGAATCTTTATCAGCACCACTGCAGCCTTTTGTAGAGTCGCATAGGATAAAATAGTTACTATTGGCCCATTAATGTGATATTTGAGTAGCATTTGTGTAAAATAAAAGCAGAAATGTCCAGAAGAGGAGTAGGGGGCACAGAAACAAACGACACATCGAAAAATAGACTAAATAACAAGAAAAACTCAGGGATTAGTGAAGAATTGTTGCAGATAATCTACATTCTTTCATTGAAGATGTGAAATCCATCCTGTCAGAACCCAAAAATGGGTCTACAAAGGGAAAAATGCTCAGCAAAGGCAGCCAGACTGGTCTGCAGCTATGCATCCCTATACACAGCTGTGATGTGATGTGTTTTCTCACATCTTTTTATGTGAGAATACACAGCATTCATCAGTGAATCGAGCTGCAGTAGCTTATGTGCTTAATAAGACCACATGGGTCAGCCTTCACTTTTTCTCAATCTTCACCAGTGTTCAATCCTTGGATAACATTTGATAGATATAAATCCCTGTAAATACATAACATCCCATGAAATCTGCATTTTTACTCTGATACAGTTTTTCCCTTGTCAAACTTGATTAAATCTTTACGCTTTCTCGTTTTTGCATGCAGCCTAATAATATCCCGTCTATTAGGTGGTAACTCAGGTAACTCACCTTACCTGTCTGTGGTCATAATGCTCCACTTGACTAGTTTAAAATTGCCATTCAAAAAATCAAGTAGAAACCACAACCAATTTGCTCTTTACTCATTTGATTAATGTATCTCTCCTGAACAAGAAGGACAGAAACTGAATTAACATCCAGGTGTGAAATCGCTTCATCTTTTTAACGTCTTTTTTCATTATTCTCCACTCTGGATAGTTGGCACACCGATGCATTATCACCCCTATGATGGCTGGCAACACTTTCTTTCGCATTTGTAAATACAGAGGAATTATGCCAAAACCCTGGGACAAAAATTACACAAGAGGAACATCAAAACTCTGGTGAATAAGATGGCAACACAAGGAACACTTTCAATCAAACTCTGTTCAGCTTCAGGTGTGTGATAAAAATTACGGCAGCTGCAGTACCTGTCCTCAGGTTGATTCACTGGAGCCAGCTGGAGCTGCTATCTTTTCATGCAGGCCTGGTGTGTTCTCCAACCACAGTGATGGCTTAATCTACTGACACACTTGCGGTATTTGACTGACAATGTTACGACTTAAAAAAAAAAAAAGAATCTCTCCCAGCTAATATATGAACTCCCAGCTCTGAGAAGGCCTTTTAAAATATGAGGGAGAATTTCACAAAGACACACTCAGCTCCGGCCTAGTATCAGGTACCACAGAGACACCGCGGTCAGAATATGACAGGAAAGAATACTCTGTGGCGCAGGAGATGATGACAGTTTTTATTACTGCTGGGCCTTTTTCTGACTAAAAATATCCCTCTCACTTTTTTTTCCTTGAGGTGACAATTTTCACGAGTAAATTAAAAGCACAAGTTTAAAAAAAGATCTGCTATTCAGTAACCTGAAGGAAGTGCACAAGTAAGATGTGATATATAAACAGTTTCAGCTGTTTTATCCTTTTAACAGTTTGATTTTCCAAAACTTTAAGAAGGTATTGCAATAAGCCAATGTATTGTTAACTGGTTATTTAGTTAATTAGTCATGTCTGGCTTACATGGCAAACTTTTATTTTCAAAACCTAAGAGTCCTCAAAAATGACAATTAATCATACAAACATGTTTGGTTCTAGTACATGATGTTCAGCCACACAGCAAAGACAATACATCACACATCACCAGATTTCACTCAAACATTCAGATGTCAGATGGGAAATCTCACAAAATCTCTCAAAATCAAATGTGAGTTCCAAGTAAATAAACCGATAGAACATGTTTTATCATTTTTCTCTTTGCCATGTTTAAATTGATTTCTGAATTTGACATTACATGCAGTACTTTGTAAAGTTGTGCGGTTTTGGGGTACTTATGTCATCAGACTAGAAGTAGTGTGCTTTCACTTCAGCAATATTTTCCAGGAACCTGGATAGTTTTCTAAGAGCATTTCCCCCTCACATTGTTTTGACCAAATCATTATTCATGTAGAAATTTTGCCCTGAACACAGCCCTTTTTTCACCCTGTACCTTTTGTCTGAGGCTTTGCTTAAACACTTAAACCTTAAGTGTTTAAGGTTGTTAGCATTATTTTTACCATTTAAAGCATGCTTTATGTTCTGATGCTTAAAAACAAAACTGCACAAAAAAGCAAGAGAATAACATCTTAAGTTTGAAACAAACCGTAAATGCGGCTGCTTTGAGATCTTCTTTTGAGAGACATAGTACTGACTTGATTTTTCAAACACTTACTAAAATTACACCTTTTCTATTATTTTGCAATATTTTATTTTATTTTATTTTTGGTCTCATGGGTTATGTTTCAGAGTAGCATGAAGGAAACTGTCCTAAAAATGATTTTAATAGTGGATGTCCAATGAACGGCTTGGACTGGTGATGATTTATTGTTATCCGTAAAGATGCCAGAAAATGCAACACTGAAAAATATTTTATTAAATAGTTTAATTTTTCAAAAGCACAGTCCATCAGAGGAGTGAGAAACAAGTTAGAAATAAATGAATTAAGTGTAAAGAGAAAACAAGCACCAAACATTTTTTCTGTTTCTATCCTAAGTTCTTTTTTATCTGGAGGAGGATTAGGGCCACTGAAAAAAGTAACCTTAATCTTAGAAATCTACAAAAAAAGAAACCACAGTTCCTTTTTTTAAAAACCTCCTTCGTATATTTGAATTCCTGTAGCGTTTTCAATTGTTAAACGCTATTCCACACCCAGCCGCTAGTGGGCACCGTTTGCACAGAGTATGCTCCTGGGCAAACGGAAACAGAACGCAGACAAGCTCAACATGTCTGTCTCATCTGTTGCCACAGGTTAGTAAATGTGTCTTTTAATGGATGTATATTGTTTACTTTCAAGAATTGAACAGATTATTTGTTTGTGAGTCGACTAGTAAGTTAGGTGATGTGAAGATGTTTTTGAAATAAGGCTTATTGCTGTATGCTAATGCTAGCGGACTTTGGTCATGCGTGTAAAGCTAACTGGAAGCGCCTGATTCAGGGCGGATCATTATTTGTGGAGGGCAGCGCTTTTACTTCCGCCTATGAGTTGTCGTGAGGTGCTGGCAGCACGGTGTTGAATTGTGCCGGATGTTTTGTGAGGGTTTGGGGACAAATAAGGACTGTTGAGGTTTGCGGTGCGATGGTTGGAATACGACAGCTTTTCTGGACGTCGGAATGGAGTCGTCACGGTTTTGGAGCAGAGAGGGAGAGAGACAGAGATCCGATAATCGTAAAAATATTCTAGAGTACTCAATTACTAAAATATTCTTTTACAATAGCCCTAACCTGAATAACTGGTAAATTTACTGCCTCCTCTCTTCCCCCACACCAAGGCCAAGTTTCCAAACACTGGCTTGTGAAACTGTGAAAACGGGAAATTGAAACTCAGTTCATAAGCAACTCTGAGCAAAACACTACTCTGAGTTATCTGACTCAATAGCCTCATACAGTACCTGATATAGTTAGAATTTGCCTGCAGTTTCTTTCCACTGTTATTTCTTTCTAGCACATCAGCAAAAACAGCCAAATCTTACATCCTCGTTTTCGTTCTTCACAGATTTTCTGTCTTGATTCTGGGCCTACTCTCTCTCTGAACCACACTCTTTTTTTCTGAGGAGGAAAAAAAAAAACAGCAAGTACTTAAAATATATCATTAAGTACTCCAAAGCAAAGTATAACTACGTCTACCTTCTCTGGATGCTGGGGAATTGCAGGCTTGTTCCTCTGGGGATATGAATGTGAAATGGCTTTGGAGGGTTCTGGGGCATTTTGTGCTGGGCGGAGAAGGTGACGATTCAGAAGTGGGTGAATGCTGGCAGAAAGAAACCTGTGACTCCACAGTGACCTTTAAAATGAGACTTATTTTATACAAGTAGTTTGTTTTTCTAAAGGGGAGCCCACACTTTTTCAGCTGGCGAGCTACTCATAAATATTCAGGTTACAATGATCTAACGAGGAGAATCTGACTTTATTAGTTGATCTAGTGTTATTACATTTGGGATCGACCGGTAGATGGCGATCGACGTGATGGGCACTCATGTAAAATTATATATATATATAAAAAAAGGACTTACTACATTTTTCTGTGTTTTACAAAGGATGAAATCCAACTCAATTCAGTTCAGTTTATTTATATAGCACCAGTTCCCAATGTTGTCAAGTCAGGGCACTTTACAAAAAAATAATCATTTCAATTCAGTCATACAAACATGAGACATCACATGTTCTCTTTTCAACCAATATGCTAAATGTTGCTTTTCACATTGAGGATACTTTAACATGCAAAATAGTCACAACTATCCTGAATTTTGACAAAATGAATAGTTAGCCTTTGAATATTATGCTTTATTCCAGATAATAGGACATAACCTGCATAAATCAAGGTGAAATAAAATCACTACATGTAGGAAAGAAGTGATTAACTGTCACAACTGTGTATTTTAACTCCTAACAGAGTCCAGTGCAGCGGAGGCAATTTAAAATGACATGGAAGCAAAGGTTCAAGTTCAAGGCCGGTTTCATACAGACGGTTAAGAGGGACAAGATTATATATATAAATACATCATTACATAATTAAGTAAATGCACCATGACATAAATGTTTAAATAATTTAATTATTTGAAAATTGATTAAGTATGTCATAAAATCATTAAATGCAAACTTTTAATAGCCAATGCAGATAATTAATTAAATGTGTATTTAATTATGTTGGGGCTCCTGTTCCTGCAGCATCACCATGAAATTATTTTATCTGTCAAAGTTGAGGGGCGGAGTTAACGCTTCCCTGTTGAACTTCAGTACCCACATTCTTTAAAAATCACACCGCCAGGTAAAGTCGAAGAATTGATTAACCTTCATATGCTAGCAACTGAAAAAAAATGAGGCTAAGCTAGTGGAGCTGAGCAGATCTGTGCAAGCCCCGCCCATAGCCCCGCCCCTCGACTTTGATGGACGACTTTTGGAGATTAAATCATTTTATGGTGACGCTGCAGAACAGGAACTATGAAATAATTAAATACACATTTGATTAATTATCTTCAGTAGCTATTATGAGTTTGCATTTTAATGATTTTTATGACATATTAAATTAAACATTTAATGAAACATTTATTTATTTCATGGTACGTTTAATTAATGATTTAATGATGTGCTTATGCAATTTAGTCCTTTTTAAACCTTCGTAGGTTCATGCTACAACAACAAAATGTTTAAAACTTCCCCAGGACATTAAAATGAAGTTTGCAGAAAGGTTAGTCTTGCACTAAGTATCTCATTTCTCATCCAAGTTCCTGTTAAATAAATTTCTCGAAGAACATGATGATTATTGATGGCTTTGATTGGGGTCATTATGCATGCTGTGCGCACCATATGTTCCTCCCCTGCTCTCGGGAATCCTGGAATTAAAAAAAAACAAAAAAACAACTCAAATAACCGAATAACCTGATGTGGAAGATGAGAGTAAACTAAATATCTGTATCTTGAAGTGTACAGTCAAAGGCATTTCTCTGCTCAAGAACCGCACAGGGAAAGGTTATTGAATCAATCTCAGCTACGCGCCATTTCAACGCATTTTTCAGTATGTTTCCTTTCAAAGCTAAATCAAAGAAACAAATGCAAATATGTAGAGCTTTCTGAATTGCCAAAACTTGACATTAAAAAGTACATACAGGACTACTACTTGGAAATAAAATTGTATCTTGTCATAAAAAAATCCCTCCCCTTTGCGTTGTTGGAATGGAAAAACAACAATATGTCATGATGCCTGTCAGTCATTACCGGATAATATGTCTGTATCTACTTTCATGGTTGCTGATTTTCAAACACTTGTTCCATTGGGAAGGAAAAAAAAAAAAGACAAAGCAATTTCAAGCTTCATTTGTTACATGAAAGTTAAAAACAGCTGTGATGTTGTCAGGAGGAATGACGGAAAACTTTGGTGCGTTTGTTTCGCTCTTCTTTCTGAGAAATATCTCCGATTGAGATGTCAGACATGTACAGTGGCCAGCGGACTAATGGATCTACTTAGACTGAAGATTTGAAAGGAATTTGTGCTCTTCAATTACAGAGGAAACCACATAGACCTGCCTGCTTTTGTATACATTTATTCATAGACCTCTTTTGAGAAACATAGGCTGTAGAAGAGAGATAGAAAACATCTAGATTTTTTTTCAGTCAGAAACCAAAACATTGTATTTCTAAGTTTCCTTGAAGTTCTGATGGCAATACTTTGCTTCTTAAAGTAAGTATGCAAACCATCTACGGAGAAAAAGAATCAGTGTTGTGGCTACACTTGCATCATAATAAGGTCCCAAAAACAAAAATTGCCAGAATAGTTACTCAGGACAAGATTTTTTGACAGACTGAAAATAAAAAGCACTCGCAGAGAGTTTTCTGGTTTCACAAAAAAAGAGCCTTTTCTTTTTAACTTACAAAAATAATAGAAATATTCCCCGAGTTGACTTCATACAAAAATTCAAATATAAATGTTAATTTTGTGGTAGAAAAACTGTTTCACTCCTCACTCCTTCACAAACAATCAGATCAACCACAGCAGCTGCTTTTGCTTGTTAGTCACAGGAGGAGGCTGACTGACAAGGAGGAGAACCTAAGGAAAATAAATAACAATAGATCTACCATTAGCAAAAACTTGGATCAAGAACATTAATAATTTAGCAAATAAATTAATTCTTAATAGGCTCCAACAATCAGTATTCCTCATAAATATAATGTAATGAAAACATGATACATTTAAAACTACAAGTTTACGTACACCGAGTAAGAAGAATTCTTTCCCTTAAGGTCTCAAGTATTTGGCAAATGGAAATAATTTCGGTAATTTTCACTGACGTAAAATAAGAGAAGTTTGTTATGATTAAGCTTGGTGTGTGTCTTTTTATTCGATGTATGTAAACTTCTGGTTTCAGCTGTACTTGCTTAGATGCATAAAAAAAAAAAACTACTCTGATGCAAATCGTTTGAACACAACAATGCGAATGGTTTTTGAGGTATAACATATAATTTGTTTTAATTTATGTAAAACTGCTAAAGGGATTTCTGCAAAGTTATCATCAATCTCTTAACTGCTAGCACTGACATATAGGCCTGTCACAATAATACATTTTACACAATAATAAATTGTCCCAGAAGTTATTGCGATAAACGATAATGTTGTTATTTTGAAACCATTTTCAAGTAATATAATGGTAATGACTAATGCAAGAATATATTCTCAAAGATCAATAAACTTTAAATTCTACTTAACTTTTAACATGGAACTGGAGGACATTTTAAATACCTAAAAATAAACAAAACAACAAATAAAATGATTTCTGAAGCTTCTGTAAACAAAGTTGTCCTTTTAGTTGTCCAGTTTTGTTAGAAAATGAGCAAATGGAAATTACAGAGCTCATTTGACTTTATGATATGATTAATTGATTTTTATTGTTTGTTCAAAATAAAAGCTATAACGAGCAGAAAACTTTAACATGAACATTAAAAAAAATATCAAGATGACGTGGTTTGTAGAGACTAATTCACGAAGCAGTTCGTGGTCGTGAACGACAGCGTCATTAGGTGATGTGCAACATGCGTCAGTGAAAGCACACTAGAAAGAGATGTCTAACCATAAATGACAAAATTAATATGGCTCAAAACCATCACATTTTAATCAGTGATTAAAAGGATGAGGGAGGTTGAGCGGACGACTTTAAAGATTAGTTGTACAGAGCGAATAGTTGTTAAAGCTGACACCGTACTCAGACTGCATGCTCTCTCTCCCACACCGCCTTTTGGCCTGAATCTTGCATGTAAAAAAAACGAAGCAAGATTTATCTCTGGTTACAAAGAATTGATATTTATTGCTAGTCAACAGAAGCGTTTATCAAAAAAGGTCAAATTTAGAAGCAGCTCATTATATTTGTATAGTATAGAATATTTGTGATGTAATTCTATGATTCAGGAATACCCATGTTTGGTTTGCAAATCAGTTCAACACCTAAACAGTCTCTTTCCCCTGTTGTCAGACTGGCTTATTATAACCTTCGTCAAGCTTTCCAGGCATTCCTGCTTTGACCTTTCTTTTTTGTTCCTGATTTTTTGCTTGCTCTTCACTTTTGTTTGCTCTGTAGTCTGACATCTTATGTATGACCTTAGGCTTGCCAGCAAAAGCTTTGATGTTGAACTTTTTTCTTGTCTGCAGCCTGATCGCTGCAGGTATTGCTAAAATAAAGATGTTGTGAAAAAAATGTTTTTTGTCACTCTTTCAGAAACTGAAACAGATTGATTACACCAAGTGAAATATTTTCAGCCTTTATTTGTTATCATTTTGATTATTTACTGAAAACCCCAAATTATGTCTCAAACAAATACAATTTTACATTAAATCAATGTCATTTTAGACAGACATGTCAGATTCTAAAAACTGTTCATTTCTGCCACTCTGTCTCCTTTTGGATGAATTACTGCATCATAGCGGCATGCGAGTGACCATGTGTGGGGCTGCTGAGGCGTAACGGAACCTCATGATGCTTTGACAGTGACCTTGAAGTCATCAGGATTGTTTGGTCTTTCTTCACAGAGAGAAACACACTGAGCCAACACCAGAGAAATGGCATGGAACCACAAACCATCACTGATTATGGAAACTTCCCACAGCCATTCAGGTGATGTGGCTTCTGTCCCTTTCCACCAGATTCTAGATTGTTGATTTACAAATGAAAGCCATATTTAACTTTCACGTGAATAGAAGTATTTGGACCACTGAACAACAGTTCAGTTCTTTATTCCCCCTAATTTAGATAGGACACGTCTTGGTAATTGATAAGTTACCAGTGCTGGCAACCGGTAACTTCTAATTTTACTATTGCCTAAAAAAAGTAGGACGAAACACCCAATGTGTGATGGATGTGATGAGTTGTGTTATTGAACTTGATGCTGTTTACATTGTCCATTATTGGTTTAAACACACATTTGTTTACTTAATTGCAATATTGAGACAGAGGGAGTCGAACGTGATTGATTGTTTTCTAACTGTGAGGCCTGGAACACAAGGATGTCTGCACGGTGTAGTACAGTTTGAGCAAGAGACCAACTTCAGGAAGCTCCATAGATCATAGGTGAAAATGTCCAATAATTAAAATGTCCATATTAATAAAGTAATTAAAGCTACACTTACTAGCAACTGCAGTGCATTTGTGAGTTACAGGCATTTGTAACTTTATTGCACTTTCACTGCTTGAAAACAAAAGAGCTGCTGATTGTTTCCCAATTTATTATAAATTTTAGATATGATTGAGTGAATTTTATTTGGCATTCCCCATTGTGTTTTAGCAACTACATATATTTTTTTCATCAGAAAACAAAAGCTGAACATTTGCGGATTAAATGTGATTTGTGGATTAAATCTGTCAGATTTTTTTCCCCAAAAAAATTTGGACAGGAATTTACTCCCAAGTTTTGTAAATTGAAGTGCCATATTTACAAGTTTTAACTTATAAAACTTGTAAATATGCAAAGTTTTAGCTTTGAAAGTTTGCATCATCTATCTGCCCAAGGCTGAACAAGAAAATTGCCCTATATACACATGAAGGCGCACTGTTTCGGCTCAGTCAGACTCCTTATTATTCGTAAAGTGTCCCTTTGGTATTTATACTTGTGGTTAAATTTTCTGTCCAAAAGTGTGAAAGTTCCCAAGGAGTGGCAGCTTTATCCTCCCCTGCCAACATAACAGAGGTCCTATTTTCTTGTTCAGTGAAGTGGAAGTGGGTGATTCAGCGCTGTTTGCCAATGTAATACCAAGTAGATCGTATACAAACACAATTAGAGCAATGTTTGGTTCTGTTGTGCATAAAATTGATTGACAATTGGGAGGGAGTATTAGTATGGGAGGTTCAGTGGTTCTTTGAGTCATTGCTCTCCTTAGATGAGACAAAAAAGGTAAGCATATTGAGAACTTGTGCTCTGTGCAGCCTCTTATGCATAAAAATAAAATGCAAAATCCCAGGGTTATTAGACTTATAAATCCTCAACTTTTCCCCAGGTCTCTTATCACACTGAGATAATGCAATGCTAAGCAGTAGATGCCACTTTTGCTAAAATGTATGCCTCTTTACAAAGACAGAAATAATTAACGCTGTTCTGTTGGGTCTTGGACACCTCCTCTCTGTCTACTCCCAATCAACAATAAAAACAAACCAACATTTGGGTTAGTTTTATAATCTACAATAACTTACCATTTTCACAATTTATGACCGTACCTTTATAACTGAAATGTTGCGATTAAATATCAACATTAATAAATTACAAAAAATTGACATTTTCTTCTTTTAACAAACGGTTTCTTTGCCTTTCTAAGTCTAAGGTAGTCCCATTTTTTTTTAAAAGCACTGAAAATGTTATCTTTTGTGTTTTTAGGAATACATTAAAATGTTTGATCAAGCTCTGCTTTAAGGGATCTAATTTTAGTGCAGAATAATCAAGCTGACCTTCAGTCTTTAAAGATATTGAACTACGGAGAATCAGGTGTAGTTTCGGATTGATCAGAGTTCATAATTGGATATTTAATAAAAATCAACTGGTCAAAACTGAAGTCAGAACAGAAATGAATGGAAATTTCATCAAAAAGTCTTCAGAAAACATGAGCATTATGAATATTTTATTGTCTATCTCTGTGAGTCATAAAACAGTTGAATACAAAGAGAAATGACCTATTGATTAATGGCTTAAAGTGTACAGGTACAAAATGCTTTGTTTACTAGCACAACAAAATGGTGGAAATAAGGATGAAATGGCAAAACAGAGATACGAAATCTTGGTAAAATTTGACATAGTGCCCTGAACACAATGTTTAGACTTTGTACAGCTTTGCACCCACTGTGAAATAACTGGACATGTAAATATGAGATAAAACATGACTGTAATGATTGAAACGGTTTTGCCATCTTGGGCAATAACTCACATCACCCATTTCAGGTTACATCTGAAAACAAAAATGTTCAAATTTGTATGTTGTAATCCAGCTGTTCATTTCAGAGAGAACAACCTTTGTGATTTTTATTTTTTAAGAGCTCATTTTAGATCATTTTTAAACAAAACTGCACATTTTTGTGTGGGGTTTTTAGTAACAAATTTGCACTTGTACGAATTCTTTTTATTTTCCACAAATGAGTGCCAAAAGGAACTAAGAGTGATACTTGATTGATTAATTGTGCTCTGTGTGAAATTCAAAAGGCAATGGTTTGATTTACCAGTATTAAATTATCCATTTCTTTTCAATATTTATTTAATCTTGAGACCATGTATTTATTCTTTGTGTTCGCTATTTAGAAAAGAGATAAAACTGATATATGATGGAGTTTTTTTTCTTTTTCCAATCTGTGTTTCTGTTGAAAAGGGAGAAGGTGTCCTTCCCCTTTTTTGCCAAGGAATTTGATTTCTTAGATTTCCTAGTCATTTGAAACTTATCTCCAGTTAAATATTTGCCCATGGATGGTGTTGCTGGGAGTACGGAGGAGGGATGTGATGAGAGACAGCTCTCTGCAGGCCACTCTGTTTGCTCGACACTCATGGGAAGTCCTGATACACATGAGTAAATAACAGAGGAAGCATCAAGCCGGATGTCTGCTCGGTTCCTAAAGCTGCTCTCACTGGCACTTAAAAAAAACCCCAACAAAACAAAGCAAAAATCTAAAGGGCTTCGGTACATAATTTGAATTATTATTATTTTTTTTTATCAAACTGTTATTGTTTTGTCAAGATAGCTGATATTCGAGTTTATTGTGGTAAAGCCATAGAAAATCCCAACTAATTTATGCTTTTTACTAGAAATACTGTGAACAAAATATATTTGTGGGTCAATTTGATCAAGTTCTAAACAAAAAGGTAATTCTCACGTTATTAAGGACAGAAACCTCCAAGACACTTTCCAGGAAAAGTCATTGATTGCTATTTTGATCTTCCTCATGCGCACTAAAACCACTAAAGTCGGAATTGAACAGCCTCAGAGTTATTTTGTCAAACCCTGTCTCTCGCAAAGTCACTCGTAATAAGACAAATTTCTGTCTCGAGGTAACCATCCAAATATTAGCTGCAATATAACAGGAGTACCAGAACATGATGCTATAAATATTGCCAATTAATATTGTCTATAAAATAAAGAGATGATTTAAAAAAATAATAATAATAACTTGAAGGTGTTCTTTGAAATTGTTAAAGATTGAACCTCTACGTTCAAATTCGAGAAATATAAAAAAAAGATTATCTAAGAGAGATGATATTTAAATGCCACTGGAGACGTGTTTGGCAGAATAAACATTATTCTTTGGTTTTACCAAAACTGTTGAGGTTAAAGGAGTCACTCTGACTGTTGTTTATAGCCGTTTCTGGATTATTTCCAACAGAAATAATCACAACATGATTAACAGCTGTGTTCAACAACCTTTCTATAAATAACTATGTATAATGAAATAACAGGGTAAAATAACTATCAGAATTTGTGCATCCCATCTTTCATTTCATTTCTTTCTGGATGTTTGTTTTCAAGTATAGAGCTTTTAAATCAAGGAGCCAGCCAGCTCAGACTGATTACCTTCTTTTCAGAGGGAAAGCATTGTCCTGTAGTGTGTGCATTGAAGCTGAGAAGCTGTAAACAAGATAATCAATTTGTGAAGGAGTAAACATTAGATACCTTCTCTTGTACTGGTATGCTGCACTACAGAATATTAGAATCACCAAATAGACTTTTAAGTAAAGGGTTGAGGAAAAATTACATAGTTTTGTTCTTTTCACCTTGACTGAGAAAAACTTAGGCACTCAGAAGAGCCCATAACTACGTCAGGATTGAAAATGATTGGAAAATCTGATTGGTAGTTTGCTGCCACTTTCGCTCCACTTGTGTTGATTTTTGATTTTTTTTAAACTTGTGCTTGACACAGTCATGGTTAAGTTTATGGAGCAGGCAGTAGTGAAAAAAGCAGCAGAGTCATACAAGACAATAAATACTCTCACAGAGTATTTGGAATAAGGTATGGTTGGAATGAATAAGATTATTTTTAGAAACTAGGTATCTAGGTACACGTAGCTGAGCATCAAACCAAGCCATCAGGTATTGGATCAGGTATGAATGATCACTTTCATGGGCGAATTTCCGGTTCCACCGTGTCGATAGTGCTGTCTTTTACTCGTTATTTATTGGAGCATCTTTGAATGACGCATGTTTGCTTCTTAAGCTCAACTCTACAGAGCTCAATGGAGAAAGGCTTCAAATTTTGTTTATTCCTTTATACCAAACTTAGAAGACAGGTCTCTTATGCTAGCTCATAACTAGCATCACAAGTCATTGACAGAAATCTAGAAAGTTCTCTTTTGAAGACATTGCTTTAGCAGGCTGGTGTTTCACACGTTTGGAATATTCAGGACGAGTATCTGTCGAGATGTACAACTTCTGTTTTGTCCTCTCGGCTATCCTTTGGAGAATTCTGTCTATGTTCTCAAACACAAGTGCACAGATTGGAAGAGAGAAAATATTCCATTCAAACAGAACACTTAGCAACGGGCAATGTCCTCATGGGTTTGATGGGTCAGTTATTTCAGCTGACCCAAAATGACGACTCCAGTCCTTAGTCTAAATTGTAATCACAAAATTATCCCAGCAAATGTTGACAATCTATTTTGTAGGTTAGTGGCAGAAACTCAGCAGGTGTTTCGTTGCGCTGTTTTATTTGGGGGTATCAGCGTGATGGGAGGGAAGGGCGGTTAAATACTAATTCTTGGCACGTTTGTGTAGAAATCACATGTAATCCCATTCTTAAACTCTACAAGCTTTGATATGTTCCAATAATATGCATTGTTCTTCTAAGCAGATTTTAGTTTGGTTTTTTTTTGGCTGGTGAATGATCCTTTCTGTCATCCAAAACAGTTGCTAAGGGCTCATGGTATTCATCTGTAATCAGAATTTCACAGCAGCTCGATATCACCACCCATTTCCCAGGACGCTGCCAGATGATGTCCTGCTGGTATATTCTCTGCCAGCCACTGTGTTCTGGGTGTTAAGGTTTGCACGAATGCCTTTTCAAATCAGCTTAGCCGAACACAGGGTGTCTGCATGAAAACAACGATGCTCCGTAGGGGCCCCCCAACAGAGACACCCCTCCTCCTGCTCTCTGACTGCACACCTCTAAAGGACAGAGATCCTAAAATGAAAAGCACAAAAATCTATCAAATATGTAATTTTGGAGAAGTAAACGGCCTCATGTATCAATTAGAATTAACCTCAAAACACAGAGTACAATGAACAGTGGGGAATTTCTATTTAAATGGGTAGAAATTGTTACATTTCTGAATGCGTGTTAAATTTTCCCCTTAATACACTCCGGGCTGTGTTATTCATCTCATTCCTGTCGTGTGTTTCATCTCAACCCACTAACCATTTAGTGCAGCTTGACAGTAAAAGGTGTTTTATATTCTGCCTAATTATCACATCAGAATGGTGAATTAAGAGTTTTATAGAATTCTGGCACCAACCTAAAATGCTTTATATCATTCCAAAACCTTCAGGAATGACATACTAATTTAGCTCCATGTAGCAAGCAGGACATTATAAGCAGTTTTATCAACTCTTGCTGAATGTACAGAACTGTCAAACAAATGCCTCGTATTCTAAGACCTAATTCCACATCTCCATAACAAACAAGCTGCTCCAGCAACCATAGTGTTAGGAAGTACACAGTTTAATTTTTACACTCACTACAGTCAGAAAAATAACAATTGTTTAATGATATTACCATTTCACCCTAAGGTCCATAGCTTATTCGATGATCTTTGAACTGGTTAAAGAAATCTTGGGAAACTGCGATTGACTAGTGCTCATGTTTGCTATCAGTAAAACATTGTAGTGATTGTCTGATTATGTTCGAGTTCTAACAAGGTTATTTTAAGACATTTGCTAAAGCCAACTATTTTTAGACCCTGAAAAGAAGCTGAAAATGCCAATTTGAATGGAAATTACTTTAAAACTACAGCGACCTGTAAAGTCACCAATACCCAGTGTACTTTGCATTTTGTGTTCACAATTTTCAATATGACTTATCAAGATTTTATATCACAGACCAAAGCAAAACAATGCATTATAGTATATTGCAAAAACAAATATATATTTGCCTGGCATGCAGTTGTTTTCAGTGTACAACTACAGGCAAATAATTTTGCCACAGATTCTCACTTGGATTTAGATCTGGAGTTAAACATTCCAACACTTTAATTTCTAGAAATGTAAACAAAAACATTGTAGCGCAAATAATTTACAGTCCCTTCAGCCTGGTTTAGATACCGATTTTCTTACTGGATTTTCCCCTTATGACAATCTTAGGGATGCCCCCGTTTTTTTTTTTTTTTTTTTTTTTTTTGCTGTTAAAAATCCTCCCCAAACTGTCGCTATTGCTTCTGCCTCCTCGGACATGTTTGTTTACGATTTTGTCAAGATTGATCTTGAGAGGTTTTGCAAGATTTTGTGTCTTACATCTGAATGTTTGAGTAGAATGTGTTGATGTGTGGAGTGTTGTGTTTGCTGTTTGGATGTACATCACACAGTGTAGAAACAAACCTGTTATATCTATAATTTTTCATTATCGTGTGTAGTCTCAGGTTTTGGAAATCAACTGAATTTTGAAATCTTTCTGTGTGAACCTGACATTATGTTTCATCGTGGGGATGGTGTGTTCAGGCAGAGGTACAGTGTTAGTCTCCGTCTTCTCGTAGTAACTGTAGTCACTGGGCCAGGCCACCGTCCTCTACAAAATGACTTTTCTTTCAACAGTGGCCGTTTGTCTTGACACCATATATATCTACAAAGTCCACAACTAATTGTCATGGTGATAGATTATTCAATCTGTACTGTAGATGTTTGCAGTCCCTTCAAGGTTACTTTGAATTATTTTGTTGCTTCTCTATTCTCTCCTCGCCCAGCCTGTCAAAATATAAAAGTTCAGCGAAAGTACATTGCAGTATGTGATTGCAACATGTCGAAACACATCGATTTATACCCTTTGACAAGATAATGTTGGTTACTTATAAGCGGTCCCACAACAAAACTGGATTGTATAAAAGTCAGAGGCATCATTACTGTGATTTATCGGATTTTTAAGGTAGAAGAGTTGGATTAGTTTTGTAGTGGCATGCAGTATGTTCAGTTAATGTTTTTACATTAAGAAGATGCATCATCATAACTATTCACTCTTACTTCATGGGAAAGTTTCTGCTACAGAAATTTCCACCGTAATGGCAACAGGTCGCCATTACTAATAATTGATGTCATGAAAGCCAAGTCCACCTTTCATATTACATTATCTATTAATTTTCTATTATGCAATATAAACCAAATGATATATTAACATTTTTTAGAACCTTTGCTTCTGTATGCTTCAGACATGTCTATCCCATGTTTTGTTGCTCTTATTAGTTGCAGGTCAATTATTATATAGAAATATATGCGGCATAAAAATAAAGACATAACATATAAGACAAAGACGCTATCTGGATCTGTATCAGAAACGATAGATTAAAGCAGTGGTTCCCAAAGTGTGGGGCGCACCCCCTAGAGGGGGCGCAGTGCCATTGCAGGGTGGGCCCGGGAAGCAGAATGGATGAATGAAAAAAAAGAAAAAAAACAGTTACACAAAAGTGTCTCACTCTAAAGATGGTTTGTAGTGTGTTTTGTTGCAACCTGAAGTGTGAAATAAACTTCAGCGGAGTTTGATAACAAAATATGTGTATAGGTTTATGTCTGGCTGAATGATGTGTGTGCCCAGTTGATTTTTTTTTCTTTCTTTTTTTTGGGGGAGGAATTTATTGTAATCCATTGGGGGGCCCAGAAAATCTTTGGGAACCACTGGCTTAAAGGTACATTACTTTTCCATTAACGATATATTAGGAATCTATAAAATCTTATTCTGGATAAAGTTTAACCCTGGTGTGTAGTTATATTTATCTTTGGATAAATCAGAATGTAAAATCTCCGTGACAACCTAGAAACCAATGCTAGGAAGAAACCAGAGCAGTGGACATCCGTAAGAGGAAAACGATGAGAGCTTTTCCTCAAAAATTGCTTCTGGACTCCCGGGATGTCTGGGAAACTACATCTTATCTGGGAATTTGCTGGTCAGCGACCAGAGTTCACTGTGTGCCAACTAGCAGCTGATGAATGATGCAATGTCAGGTCAAATACGCAATTCACACACGTTGTTTCCCTTCCTCTGATGTGTTGGCAAAGCAAGCTTTTGGTGAAAGTAGGAAAGATTTTTTCTTTTTACTTTTTTGTTTTGATTTGTTTGTGACTTGCAGCTTGTCTTCATGCTTTCAGTTTTTTTTGCCTTAAACTTAAAAACCATGACAGTCAAAACTGGCAGTGTGTTAATTCAGGGTGTTCTTCCATCATCTTTAAAATAAGACAGGACAAGAAGATGGGTAGGGGAGTATCAACCTTAAAAGAGAGAAGAGAAGAGGAGATATTGATTTATGGCCTCCTGTAGCTTTCCTCCCTCATTTATCATGCTGTCCGTCTGCACACCGCCATCGCTCCCCTGCAGGGAGCTTGTCTTCCTCACCATGAATCCAGCCACTCTTCCTCAAGCCTGGGTAACAAGCTTTGTACTCCACTCAGACCGCTGGCATCCCCCTTAAATCTTCCCCCCCCTTCCATGTAGTCACACTCCTACACCCACATCTGTGCACCATGACAGGATTACTCACAATTCACAGGCTCTGAAATATGGCAAAACCTGATAATTGTGAACAAATACCTCTTATCATGTTTTCAGAGCTTGGATTTGAAATAAATAAATTGTGGCTTATTCATGTGCTGTGTAGCACTCCTTTTCCTCATCTTGGATTATTTCGTCATCACCACAGGCAACAGTCATTTCTAAATGTGAGGTCAGTTATGCAACTATAAATTGGTGGTGGAGGGTAAATCTGTGACTAAACACTCCTCGTTACATGGGGGACGAAAGTTTTCCTGTCAAACATGAGCAAAGATGTTAGCGGTCTCCATCGTTGTGTGTGTATGCAAATGAGGGTCAGCCTTGGGGCTGTGGTATGAAAGCAAAGTTTGTCTTTCTGTGCACAGAAAACAACTGCAGGGGCAGTTCATGGAATGTTTTTGGAAAACAATGCCATCAACTAACACGTGAGCTTGTCTAGAAACTGAAGAAACTACTGATTTGTGACAGCAGACCTTGGGTGAGGAAGGTCACAAGCTGCTTGGCCATTTTGCTTTCACTTCTTCTAAGTCAACCTGTTCATCAGTGTAAAAAGATCCTTGCTGTGTTACAGTTTTACCTAAATGCCACCTTTTAGTGAATTTAATTTACTTCATATTTAAAGAAATATGAAGTATTTAGCATATAGAAATCATATTTTTATGTACTAAAGGTGTGTTGTTATTGGTGAGAACCCAAACACATGTTGGGAATAAATTTAATGGAAAGAAAATGAAGTAGACTAAGAAAACTTTAATGTCTTAACTTTGACTAAAGCATTACATAGATTTTAACACATTAAACATTTAACACAATCATTAGCATTTTTTAAGAAAATAGGTTCAGAGTGGAACCTTTGTATTTATGCGTTTCTGGTACTCCTGTAAATCTAAAGCACCAACGACATCCGCTAACAACAGCAATGGATGACTAAGATGCTTCTCTTGAGCTCACATGTCTATTTATCCAATAATTTAGCAACAAAAGGGTTTTTAATTGGAAATTATTTTGTCAATTTAAGCAACGATTAATCATGTGATTAAAATGCAATTAATCGTGATTCATTGATTACAAGCCCTGCTATTAATTTACATTTTTTTATACAGTAATGTTCATATTCACATCCAAATTTCATATCTTAAACTATCTATAGTACTTTATATAAATTCCTTTAAATCAAGTCTAAATGCTAAAACCACTCAAACTATATTGGCCCTTGAAAGATTAGAACCCTTGACCACCAATTCAGTTTTGACATCAAAATAACACATCCTATAATGCTCTGAAATACTTCATTTGTTTATATATCTTGTTCTCTATTGACGTTACCATCCATGTTTAAGTTTTTCTGTATTCCTCATTCCTTATTAAAGTACTTTTAACGATTTTTCAAAGAAACATTTGTTGTATTTTTCCAGAATATTCTTGTGTAAGAATTCCAAAGCAGATACTACTCTGTTTTATATCATTGTACTCATAATACAATGACAGTGCAGCAAATTTCATTTACATTCAACCCACAATGCATCGCCTGGCACATGTTAAGTGGTTAACTCAATACAAGGCTCACAATGTTGTTCCTTAAATCAAACTCTACACCAGACATTTAAATGTGCCTTTTCTGATTGTCTTTGTTCACCAAGACTAGGTCACAGCGATGGGTTTTATGCCTTCACCTTTTTGCTCACGAGACCTTTCAAAGAACAAGTTTGGTTTTCCTGCTCAAATTTGAACAA
This sequence comes from Girardinus metallicus, assembly GCA_903067095.1. NCBI lineage: Eukaryota > Metazoa > Chordata > Actinopteri > Cyprinodontiformes > Poeciliidae > Girardinus > Girardinus metallicus. Next base: position 73,298 of record CAEGAE010035656.1, on the reverse strand, counting down.
GCCCTTGAAACAAGTTAATGTCAGCTCCTTCATTATTCAACAAAACAATGTGACAATTGCACCTGTGTGATACCGGTTCATCTCATCATGCTGAGGCAATCTAATGGTAATTAGCACCATTTCTCACTGTGGGAGGTCTAAAAAATTTAATTGTTCAACTTCATGGCTACATTTAAAAAGCTGTATGTGTAAGAGGCTTTATTGTTCTCTCGAGTTGAACAACCCCCTTCAGAAAGCCGTGCACTTTTACAGCAATGTTACTGTTGCATTTGTTAAAAAAACAAAAAAAAAAATCAAATAAAAAACATTCTGTTTCACTAATGCGTTCAAAGGCAGAGGTCTACAGATAGAGCTGTTTATGAATATTCAAATGAGGCTTTGCCCTTTTAAAGGGAGGAAAAAAAAAGAAAGATCCCAATAGCAAAAACAAATCTTAAGATAGAAAAAAACTAGAAGTGCTGCAAAATTTAGAGCTAGATCTTATTCAGCTCATATTGATTTTAGTAATAATAATAACGTACACAAACACGCTGATCTAATTTTTCACCCGCAAGAGCTGCTTTCCCTCAGTTTTATCTTAAAACACCCCTGATGGACCAGAGGTCTGGGCATAATAACTTCTTATCACACACCCCCGGTCTCAGTGTATCTTTAAAATATCAATGTTTTCATGACCTGAAGTGCCATGCTGAGTTTCTGTTAATGCACTTCAAATATTAATGAGCTTATTTTAGCTAATTTAGAGATTCAGAAAAGCTTTTTAAATACCAACAATAAACCATAAGTTATTTACTTTTAATATTGCTTAATATTTTAAATCTTTAATATCAAGTTGTTTTTATATTCAATAGTGATTATATGTGTTATTCAGTGGAGGGTAAAAACAACCCCAGCCAGCAATCCAAAAGAGAAAATTAACCCAAATACCAAAAAATGCTAGATTGTTGATGTTTTTGGTCTCTTTCTAGTTTATAAAATGTGTTAAAAATAATAATAAAAAAATTTGTCAGTGAATGCTAAATTGAGTGGGGTCATTGGGGTCACCTGCAATGTCAGCCTTTGATTGGATGGTCAGTCTCTTGTGATGGCTGCTGCCCTCAGAAGCTTCTGGTGCCTGAATCTGTGTCCGACTCAGTCAAGCCGGATCCACTGCTTGAGATTCAGTTTCATGTCTGTGTTGAGGACTGCTATGTCTGTCTAATTTGCTTTAAAAATCTATATTATCCAACATTTAGTCTTGTTTATCCTTCGTATGTGTATTCACATACAAAGGAACATGGGCCAGACCACTGGCCTTTCTATACGACCTTTCGGCTGCATCAACAGCTTTTTCAGCTGAGATTTTTCTGTTAAGCAAACAAGATCGTGGGAATTGGACTGATTCAGTTCCTTGGACGAACCCATAGTCTGATTCTGGACCACAAAGTGAAAGTACTCTCTTTTCCTCTTCTATAATGGGAGTTCTGCTAAAAGTTGACAGACTGAAACTAGTGTCTGCCATCTTTCAAACATCTTTCACCTTAAAATTGAGTTTTATATTTTTACTTTATAGTCTCCAAATATTATTACATTATAATAAAAAATATCAAAGTAAGAGTAGTGTAATCATCTTTGAGTTTTAATTTTTGTTAAAATGAATCAGTGCTAAAATAATTTATTGACTGTGTTGTTTGCTCTTAGTTTTTTCTGATAATTCTAAATTAAAATATGAACATTTTATATTTTTATGCAACATAATCCTCGAACTTGTTATTGTTAATCTTGTGTTTTATATGTTGTTTTAAGACTTTTAAGAACCTTTTCTGTCAGCCTGTATATCCGATGCTGCTGCTACACCCGAATCTCCCCTTTATGGAACAATAAAGCCTCTTACTATTATTTTCTATCTAAAATGGCCTGTTGCTTTGCGTCTTTAAATTGTTTACGTAAATCTTTTAACGGGAAAGTGAAGACTTGCTCTGCCAAACTGATTTTAATGAATTATTTGTTTACATAAATAAACAAAGCTTATCAACCTTCCGAGAAGACGAAGAAGAGAGTTTTTCAACCATTTGAATATGATTTTGCTGCCATGGCGAAGCCAGGCCGTCGTTTGGGGTCCTCTGCGTTTTCCCTGCACTCGGGTTTCATGAAGCTTCACGGCTTCATGGCCTCCCCCACTTACCACCGTCCCTCATCTTCCATGAATATAATCCTGCAGCGTAGCAACAGCACATTCTCATTCTATTCCTTTTCCCTTCCTTCAAGGCCCTCACAAAGTCAACCCCAATTTATTCGCAAGGGATGGACTCATCATCGCTCCGGCCTGCCTCTCTCCAAGCTGCTCCCTGCATTTGGATGGCGGAGCCCCCGCTCCTCATTCACATGCAGCTGTTAGTTCGGCATTTCATATATCTTGACTCTGAGTCGTGCTGATCCTTGGTCAGCCAGACCGAATTAAAAACAGCAGCTGAATTCAAATGAATGAGCAATTAATAATTCACATGGTACAAAAGTGTAAAATGCTTGTGGTTCCATGGATTATCACATAAATGCTGTTTTATCCTGTGTATTGATTCACTGAGTTCTAGTAAGACAAGACTTTACATCTTAAATAAATATGAGATTTTTACTCTGCTATATGAAGGTAAATCTGTATCAATTCAGCCTAAAGCCTCTAATATATGGTGATCGAGCTGTACAAAAATTGCATTAAAAAAAAAAAAGATTGGTGAAAAACTGAGCGAGCCTCACCAGAAATACCCTTTGGCCATTTAAAACAATTAGGACAATTACGGCTATGCATCCAACTGACACAACTAATCAAGTGGGAATGCAGAGGGACATAAATAACACCCGCCTTACACAGGCTGCTGGAGGAATTCTCAAACTGAGCAAAAATCCCTTCAGCTGCTTTGTTGAAATCTGCATGCTAAAGAAACAAAGGACACAGGAATGCCACAACTTCACAGCAGAAGAAAGTAAAGGGACCTCAGCATTCACTTATATTTTTGCTTTTATTTTGCAAAGTTTGCCACAGGTACAGACAAATTTGTTGGCAATGCACCCGTGAAAAAGATGTGTAAAAGGAAAAAAAAAACAACTAAATAATTTAATCTTTTCTGGCATTAGCATATCGCACTGAAACATTTTCAAAAATACCACCTTTTATTTTATCACATTTATTCAGTGAGTGAAATTAATCACATCTTGAGAAAGTTTCCACAAAGTCACAGGTGGCATAAAGGTTGATAACTCTGCTGTAAACACTTTCTATAATCAATTTTCCAACAAAAAGGCACCCAGTCTTTTCCTGTATTACTCAAGATTAAAACATTATCTCTTTTTTTTCTCAGAATCAGAAATGTTTAAATTGTTTATGTACCATCAGGTTAATCTCGACTTAAAACTCAGATGTAACAGATACATTTGGTACAAGCTTTCAGTCTGGATAAAGTGCAGGTTAACAGATCCAACAACAAGGAAGAAACAATTGTGATTATTTTTCACATACTAAGATAACATATCAAAGAATGTTTGGCTATTTATTTGGATTTTGATGTGTTACAGAATTCTGAGATGAAAGTCAGAATTTAGTGAAAAAAGCCAGATATCTTTCTTTTTTTCAGTGGCCTCTTAATTCACAAACAACAACAAGAAAAATCCAATTAATGTCATCTTTATATCTGGTATTAACTCAGATGCCTATCTGTCCACAGAAAAAAAAAAAAAATCAAAAATTGATTTCAGCAAAAAATCTAAATCGAGCATCAAGATCTGCTGAGTGAAAGTGACCCTAAGATGTCGTTATGTGGCAGTGAGTGTTTGAGCTCCTTAAAACTCTTCTAATTTTGCTCACTGCATGGTGGAGAGCCATGTAAGTAAGGGTCCTTAGCAACCGAACTAAATTAGCATGTGTGTCATGCCATATTCATAACCATTGGAATCAGAAGGTCATGGGTTAAAATTGCACTAGAATCTGTGATAAACTTTAAACTGTGTATTTTTAAAAAGAGGCTGGTAGGGGTATCAATGATTGGCACCACTGAGTTTGTTCATTACAAATATTTCCTATAAAAAAATTTTCTCCACTGCATATATAGATTTAAAACAAAGAACTAATTTAAAAGTTGCCAACTAATTTCTCCATATCTGTGAAACCTTAGTAACGTCTTATTCAAACCTTGTTTTCTTATTCACAATTCAAACCAGTACAAATAAGTTTAAGCCAGAATCCAGCAGCGTACAGCTTGAATCTGAAAGAGGCATCTCAAACAGATGTACGTGAAACTATAAATAAAGTCAAATTGTTTATGCCAAACAACATTTCCAACAGAAAATACGTCTTTTCTTTGCTTGACTATTCCGAGTGAAAATAAAGCCTCCAGAGGACTGATCATCCTTCTTCCTGTTTTTTTTTTTTTTGTATTGAATTTTTTTGCTTTGTTTGAATAAGCTTTACTGAGATGTGGATGAAAGGCAACCCCATGCTCAGTTTTCCATTTAGGCCACCCCCTTATGTTGCACAATGTCTTACTATTTCTTTGGTTCTCCACTCTATCTTAAAAATCTCTCCAGGAACACCATCTGAGACCAGAAATGTCAACGTCTCTTCAACAGAAAAAAAATATATATATTTTGTATGCTTATGCTGGATTCTCCTATTTTGTGCTTGCTCACACTGTGAGCATTGCCAGTTTTTGATATTCCATTCTGAATGGTATCAACCTGGGCCAGCAAGCTGCTGCTTTTGGATTTGCTGTGTTGGCTGACTGACTTCCATACAAAGAGATAAGGAAGAATAAAAAAAAAGGGAACAACATTCAGATCTTCCCACAGATTTTCCTGTATCCTCATCCAGTCTGCCTGTGTCAAATTGGTGAGTTTTTTATGCCGCTTTAGAACAATTCTGGGCTGACTAATGAAGTCAGGCTTATTCAGAGCCACCCGAGCAGCACAAATTGAGCTCAGCATTCTTTCCAATCCACCTCACAATGTGTGTGTTCTGGGCTTTATTTTTAAGCTATCCTCTATAATGTTTGACTTGATAGGTTCTATTGCAGTGTTCACATTAGATAGAAATAAAAATCTAATTATTTCTCAATAGCTGCATTTGGTGCACACAAATAAAAATCCATGCGAAAAGACTGGCGACCTGTCCAGAGTGAACCCCGCCTCTCGCCCAGAACGTTAGCTGGAGATGGGCACCAGCACCTCCCGACCCCACTAGGGACAAGGGTGAATAGAAAATGGATGGATGGATGGATGGAAATAAAAATCCAGTTTGTCTTTTCCCCTACATGTAGTGTTTTCTTCCAAGTCTCCACAGAATGTCCTTTCTGGACTTTTAGATTTAGTCACAACAACTTCTCATCAAAGCTATTCAGCCTTTTGCAACCTCAGCAGGTATTGTCTTACAAAAAGTTGTTTTTTTAAAATATGTTTTGGAAGATTTTAGCTAATTTAGAAAGGCTAATACATTTTCAAATAACCTAAAGTTACTTCATTTTAAGTAAAGACTATTGTATTAAAGCTACAGCATGTAACTTTAACACACAAAAAAATGTTTTTTAATATATTTGATAAAACGGTCATAATATGAGATAGATAATCTGTGAAAAGATCACGCTCCTCTACCTGCTCCCAGAACTACGATTGCTGTCTGAATAAATACGCTGCTCCCGGTCAAAAACAACCAATCAGAGCCAGGAAGAGGGTCTTGTTGCTGTTAATCAACCCCATGTGCGTGCTAGTAAAATGTGTAACTTGTCATTACAGGAAAACTTCGTGTACAGCAAAAGTGGGGGTTGTACACAAGGGTGATTGACAGCACTAAGACCTTCTCCTGGCCCGTTCACATTTTGGCTGTGCTGTGTATTTCTGTAGCTAGCGCTTGTAGCACTAGGGGAAATCAGAGGACCTCGATTGTTTTATTTTTATTTTTCACAGTTTGTCTCATATGATACTGTCACAACATTGTGTTGGTTTTGACAAACATGTAAGAAAACTTTTTTTAAATTAAAGTTACATGCTGCTGCTTTAAACCTGTTTACTCAATATAATCAATACATTTTCACTATATTAAATCTGAAAACAACCCTCTTACTTTGTTATAAACACTTTTTATGAAGTCTCATTTAGAAAAAAAATACTGGCATCTATTTCGTTTGTAGTCTATAGTGACATAGCAGCGCTAACCACAGTTCTGCCCTGATTGGTTGATCAGCGACTCTTGACATCTCCTCTCACACTGCAGGAAGAAAAGCTGTTCAATAAAACAGATTCAGATTGAATAAAACAGAATCTTTGAATCCAGGAACAATCCTTCCCTAAATGTATCAGAGCCAGGATTGTTCACGCTGTTGTTTTTGTTTTCATCCTATGACATGATGCATGTTGCATTTGCTTATTTTCGTGCAGAGCTGTGCAGGATTCTAATTTTTTCTCCACATTTTGGACCTGTCTCCAGCGTCACTTGGAGACTTCCTTTGAGAACTTCCCTGCTCTGAATCCAAAGTTGGGAATTACCAAGACATCCAAGAGGCTTGGTCCAAAGCCAGCAGTGGCCAGTTTCCAATAGGAAATTTTCACCAACGTGGTTCGAGTCGTTAATTAGAGCTGTTGTTTAGGCATGTTCTTAACTTGTTCTTTGAGGAACTGCTTTGCTTTTCCAAAAGCCAAATTCACACAATTAGGTCATTATAAATGTCTATCCAGTGTATTGATTCTTCTTATGTTTTTAATCTAAGTTTTTTGAGGAGGATCGTATTGTATGGAGACAGTTTAACCAACCCAATCGTTTTATTTATCTTGGTGTCTCCTGCCAGATGCCCTAATGTCTCCACACTAAGTTATTAAGCAGCAAGCTGTGCTTGTGAGCGCTTACAGTCATAACCAAATAGTCTTTGGCTGGCACCAGGAGCACTGAAAAACTAAAGTTAAAGGCAAGATTTATATCAAAATTTATTAATGCCATCTGGGTTGGTGTGTCTAAGAGCTGAGTAGAAAACAGTGTTTACAGATTCAGCAGGAAATGTGAGCTGTGAGTCCAACTCAAACCAGCAGATTGACTCATAAAACCTGTGACAGGTAATAAACTAAAGCGCAGAAAGATTCAGGACAGTTTGTGTTAATTGAAAGCAGACGGATCAAACTAGTTTTGATATTTTGAGTTCCTCCCCTTCGCCTGTTTCTCTTTTCCACTTTTAGACTGACATGAGTATTAAGATTCAGAATCAGACCACAAAGCCATTATTTTAGCCTTCTGGAAAGATAAACGTTTCATAGATCATACTTTGAATCTTTTGAACGAAAACTCTCCCTTTGAGTTGTAGCTGCAAAGTAAAATCAGTGCTGCCATCTGTAGTTGCAAGACGCGTTTATTGTATGTAACTTCATAAAATAATTAGCAAGTAAAAGTGAAAGTAACAGTTATTAATTTCTCAAAATTAAATTTGTAGTGCTATTGGTGTAAATAATCATATTCCTCATAAATACACAAAAAAAAATCTTTAAATTTGTATTAGAGATTTCCAATGAAATATTAATCCAACAGATTTATTTTTAATCAGTTGTGCAAGTGACTGGTTTATGAATCTTCAATGAATGTAACTGGCTCACATTACATAAAACCTGAACATCTTGCAGCTGAACCCTAATTGTGAAGCGATACATTTCAAAGTGTGGATCCTGCTGTCCGCGCCGTGTTCGTCTCTTGGTGATGGAGAGCATGTGTCGGTGGGCACGCGTGCTGTTGAGTGCTCCAGATCACCCGCTGCAGGCGTGACCTTCCCTCTCTTGCTGCTTAACCTAATCAATTACGGTTCAGAACAGAAGCCAGGAGAGTAGGGAGACAAAATGCCCATGACCTTGTCAGAGTCCCGAGGAGACTGTGAATAATTCCCGTTGAGTCCCATAAAGAAGGTTTCCATGGCAAGGAGGGAAGACTAAAGGTAGCTTGTTAGGCAGATAAAGGGAAGGTGTAAAATAAATAAGTTGGGCAGGAAGATAAGACCCTGAGTTGGTTATTAATGTGAAGAAGAAGGGAAAAAGGAATCAAGTCAGTGTGAGTTTTCAACCATCAAACTGTGACAGGAAGTTAAATGAACTTCTGGGTGACTTGCAAACGACATAAAAATGGTTTGTACTCCAGACCAGCCTCCTCCTCCTGCTGAAATGCATTACTTTCAGAGTAGAAAAAAAAAGATATATGCACATTTATTTTCATCTATTTAAGTTTGGCGGGATGCGCTTCACAAAATTTTGATTTGACACTCTTGAAAACCTATTAACATCCATGAGCAATGACGGAATACTCCTCAGGTAGTTTTTATTTAGGGCTATATCCAAATTATTTCACTTTCTAAAAGCATTGATGTGCTTATACAGTCCTCAAAGTCACCCTGGATCTGCACGGTGCAAATTCACGGCTTCTGCCTTCAGACAAAAACATCAATTAATTATTCAGCACTGACTTTAGTCACTTCAAGTGGTGGCATTTGAAAGTATTGTATTTAAATGTGGAGACTTAAATTTTTTATTGTTTAAGTACATAAGTAGGAACACTTTAACCCTTCCTTATTACTTATTATACGTTGCTTTTCCAAAGTCTGCTCTTTGGATTTATTTATGTATCAAAAGATTGCAGCCACAAAACTGTTGGTATGTTACTGGGATTTCATGTGATACATAAATCCACATAGAGTGCAATAATTAGAAGTAAAAGGATAAATGAACATATTCTTGTTCAGATTAAGTTCACTGAGTCAATAGTTTTTGAAGAACCACCTTTTGCTCCTCTAACAGTTATTGAGTACAGTGAACGCCTGAGTGTTCAAGAATTCACCTATTGGTTAATTTTTCAGCGGAAAATTAATCCCAATTACTACCCGATAACATTCAAATTCTCTGATTTTGAATATCTCAAATATTTGAAAGAATAGCAGTGTGGGAAGCTAAAATATCTATGGCAATGCTACTTGACGTGCTTATTGACACTTTTTGGCTACAATAGCTAACCGTGTTAGCTATTGTAGTTTTTCTCTGACTTCGGAAGTGAGGAACGGGAGTTTTGAACGGATGTTTTGCCAAGTTGTTTTTGCCAATATAGACATGACCTTTATCCATACCTTCTCCCTCATGCAATATTTGATTGCATCTTACTCATCATACATGATTGTTAATCTTCTTACCTTGTAAAAAGTGTTGGCTGCAAATCCACAAATACACCGAGGGCAGCCAGTCCTTACGACTGGCGACTGTCATCCATCATCGTCTTCTTTCCTCATCACAAGGTAAACGATAAAATGACAAGTTTGGTTTGCTTCCTTGTCTGTTTGTGTAGCTGACAGCGTAGCACCCAATGACCATTTTCACATTGAATTCAACCAAATAAAACAGAAGGTATGAGTTTGTCCTGTAACCAATGTGTTGCTGGACCAATCTCAGTCTTTGTGTCCATTGGTAAGACACTTTATCTGTATTGTCTGCTGGGGGTCAAAGGGCCATGTGACACCAGTACATGGTAGCCTCACAGGGGCAGTCTTCTGTCAGAATGCCGCAGGGCAACTGTGGCTACAGTCTAAGCTTACCGCCATGTGTGAATGACTGAATGTAGTCATGCAGTCGTGTAAAGCACTTTAGAGTACTCTGAATGAGATAAAGTGCTATAAAAGTACTCACTATTCATTTTCTTTACCACAGATTGTGTACCCTCAGCCAGAGCAGACATAAGGGAGCCTGTAGGTATTAGTTTCTGCTGTGACGCTAATACGGTTTCCACTGTGCGTATTAATGCATGATAAGGTATACGTGGTGTTTGAATGATTAAAATAGCTTGATATAAACACTTAAAGGGGATCTGAAGGATTTGGAGATTTTAGCTGTTCATGAGTGGCAGTGGTGCTGGAATACAGGGGAGGGGGCATGTCTTATTCTCACATGTCCTGACCTGGCAGCATAGTCAGAGAGGATTTACTCTAAATGTGGAGTATTGTGAATGATTCCCTTTTTTGGCAATTTTGTAATAATCATCCCTTGAATTAAAGGAATAATAACCCATATATTATTATGGTAACCAAGTGGACAGGTTGGGACACTTGTCTCTAACAATGTCCTTTCAGGGTTGCTCTGTAATTAGCTTCACCCATCTACACGTCGACACTGGCCAGCTTTCATCTGCACAGCATGATGCTGCCAAAGACATGTTTTCCCCACAGGGAGGGTGAATTCAGGGCGGTGTTTGGTTTCTATTTTTCTCCCTTCACGTGGTGGAGAAGGCGTTGAGGGATATGAATACATTTGCCAGGCACTTGCCAGTCACAATCTTGTTCCAGAGCCCAGAAACTGCCAGGATTCATTTTGTCATGGTCCCCACTCTGAGGTACTTAATTATTCTTGAGGCAGGTTTGCGTAAAGCTGACTTTATTTATTTATGCTTAAGTAATTTTTGTCCTTACATTGTGCCTAACTGTAGAGGAAAAACATTAGCCTTTGAGCCTTTGCCATTCATAGAACTTGCAACTTTGCTTCTGTTGCTGTAATTCTCAGGGTAGTTGTTCAAATCTGTTCATTCTTCCCAGTAGCTTATATGGCTGATTTTAAAGAAAATCCAACATTTCATGTTTAATAGTAAAAACTTTGTGTTAGTACATCTCATTAAAAGGAGTCTCTATGGAAACCTTTGGTAGTTTTACTCAAACGGGTCATTACAGCTTTGTTTAAAGGGAGCCTTCACAGTATACATCTAGGTCTTGTGAAATAAAACAACTACAATTTGCATCCCCCACCCCAACATGAGATCTGCCGATGCCAAACTATGATCGATATCAATGTTAATTGTGAGTCTGTTTTGCTTTGATTAAGTCTTAAATAAAGCTTTACTTGTTCAGCCAGTGTTTTCTGTGTGTGCAGAAACACTTCCTGCAATGCTTATTTCACACTCGACCAGCTCCCTACACAGTTACAGCTGGAAGCTCTCCAGTGCTGCCACAGTGTGGGACAGGATTAACATTCAGGGCTTGGGAAAGTCATTCCAGAGGATACAATAGTTGTTTGTGTCTGAATTTATTCAAGGATTTCAACCAGCAACCTTTAAAATCCTCATGCTTCACCGGCATCACTTTGGTTGTACATATTAGTTGGAGATGACTGCAGAGTACTCCACAAGATTTTATTGACACTTTAAAAAGCCGAGTAAGAATTTTTTATGAGTTTATGTTTTACAAAGCTGTAACTCATTGGAAATTGTTCGGCTGAAGGGCCGGGCGGTAATGCAACTCAAAGCTATTTCAGCAGCTGGTCTCTGCATGAATTCTTGTCTTTAGAGCAGCTTATTACCTTTCACTGCTGTATTATAGCCTAGGGAGGGCAAAATGTTGAGTTTGCACTACTGTAAAACACGTTTCAAGATTTTCATATCCCTCACAGTCTAGGGGATATTTTAAATCTCAACAGCATCTTTTGAAAAGACAAATGCAATAACAAATCAGGCGGAGTGACGATGAATACAAAATATGCACAAGCAGACTGTCAGAAAGAATTATGTTCTGTCACTGTTCAGCTTCTGTTTTCTAAGTTTTTGCTTTGTTTGCTGGTTTGCAGTTCAGTGAAGCAAAAATTAATCTGATCCCAAGCTAAACTTGAACTTAGGGGACTGAAATGATCAAATATTTATGCTTTTCTCAAAACCCCGACCCGAGGAGCTGCCCACTGCGGAATCCAACAAATATTCAGGAAATGATTGAAGCCTGTCATTCTCCAAATGAATTTTAGAAAATATTCTTTGCTGTCAGAAATAGGAATACTCTATAGATCTGGTAAAAATACTATTCAGTGTATGAAGTAGCTCCATGTTTTTCTGATAACGTTCCCAAATGCACTACCAAGTTTTATTTTCTGCAATGTTTGTAGCAACATTAAGCAGATTTATTTGAAAAATCTGTATCATAATCTATCAAATCTCCGTCTGAAGGATGAATCCTAGTTTTTGAGGAAGTAATCCCCATCTCATAGGAGCAAGAGGAGATTTTTGTGTACAGTGTTGTGAAAAAGTATTTGTCACCTTAAAAACATTTTTTCGCTTTTGCTTTTTTGTTCAAATCATCAAATATAACCTGAGTAAATCCCAAAAGCAGGTTTTGAAATATCACTTTGACAGCAATCTAAATAAACCAGAATTAGTGTGGAAAAAAAGTGGTAAATGAAATAAACCTGTATTGGGTAAATACCATGCACATAGAGTTCTTGTTGGATTTAGAAATTGCATTTATTATTAATCAAATCACTAATAATTCACTAATTATTAACTATGCAAAATACAAATATAAAGACTAACAAAAACACTTAGGCTAATTGTTTTAGAATAAATTAATTAATCTACAACTATAGATTAAATAATTAATAACCTCAGGAACAAACAAAATAACAGTAGCAATATATTTATTCAAAAGTTAAAACTGATTTTAAAATTTCGCTCATTTAAAAATACAGAAGAAACGTATTTCCATGCAAAGTGCTGATTCTATGTTCTTATTCTGTGCAAAATAAAACGATATGAGGTGAAATCAAAATACAGAACCGTTATTGATCCATCAGCTTTCAGCACCAGAACCTCTACAATACCACAGAAATTAAACCTCTTAGTAGATCTAAACCATCATTTACCAAAACTACCAGTATCTCTGCAGGTGAAACTACCAGTTTCACCTGCAGAAAACAGAACTTTTCACAAAAAAAATACTCGATAATGTAAAACAATTTGCGCTGCTTTTTTTGATTCATTTCATGACATTTAATGAAATGATAAAATCTGAATCCAAATGCTGGTTTTGCACTCCTTTTACACTACTCTTCTGACAAGTTTCCATCTCATTTTCTGTCAGAAACAAATCCATTCGTTACATGGAAATCATTTTTATTTTTAGATGGACAGGGCAGCACAAAAATGTGAGTTTCTCGGTGACAACTGGCTGAAATAACAAGTTGCTTTGACTAAAACAATGATTAAGTAAAGCATTTAATACACGTGAAGGTTCATATAGAGGAAAGCCTACATGTTTTTTGTCCTCCATGTTAAAAAAAAAAATCATGTTGAGTAATCTGCAGTTTTTTACAACATAATTGGTGAAAGTAAAAAGTCTAAAGCTTTTTGTTCTGTCATTGAGAATTTTAGTCAAGTCCAAGTAAAAAGCAAAAGAATGAATGCAAGGAAAGAGACGATAAATCTCCGCATTAACTAATAAAACTGGAAAAATGACACTTTTTAATAACAAAATCACACTCTGTAACAAAGGCAAACAATGCACATATGGTGAAATCATTGCACTGTCTGCAGTTGCTTCACCTGGAGTTTGCAGAATAGTCTCTACTCTTATTCCAGCAGCAGCTGATATTAGCTTGTTTGTTTCTAACCCATCAATCATAGTCACCTCCTAATGACTTATTCATTAACTTCGCCAAAACACACATCCCGATGATGAGACTGGAAGGAGCATGTTTCAGGACACGCAGATGCCGGGTTTGCAATCAGCATTCTGTGGTATTAAAGCCACTATTAATCAGTTTTAGTCGAGCTGGAACACGTCCCAGATGCACGGTCCTGGGAGCAAAAAGAATCAGAAATATGCTGCCTGTGTGCCTGCATCTATCTGCAGGGTGTGGTGTGCAGCACAGACAGCACAGACAGCACAGACAGCATTTAAATCTCTCCCTATAACAAAATCACACTCTGTAACAAAGGCAAACAATGCACATATGGTGATAGGGAGAGATTTAAATGCTGTCTCTTAAACGGGAAAACCATGACATCAGCAAAATGGTCCTAACAATAAGGTAGACATTTAGCGTAATGGCTGAGTAAAGCACTGTCCATTGGTTGGACTCCTTAAATTAAATGAGCGTCTTAGATTGCTGACCAACAAAACGAAAGGAAGGAGGCTTTTACTGAGTAAAATAAAAGCTTTACAGATTCTTGTAAGGTACGTATTAACTTAAATATTTTATATTTTGGCAGGTCACAATCACAAAATTTTGTATATTTTATGCAGTAGACCAGCAGTATGTACTCCAGAAGAATGCCGGAATACTTTATTGATTTTTATTTTCAATAGTTTATCATTTTTCTTCCACTTCATAATTATGCAATGTTTTGTGTTGATCTACCTCATAAAATCCCAATAAAACATACTGAATTAGGTAGTTACAATGAGTGAAAGAGTTACAGAGTTGTGAATATTATAATACAGTAGCTCCCCGGCATTTGCAGGGGCAGCTTGCTATCAGGTTTCCCGTAAAAGATAGACTCTTTGGATACTTGGGACCCGCTCTAATAACTCTTATGGCCACTTATTTTAATAATTCACACACTAACACATGGCACTCTTCCATTAATCTGCTAATGTGCCATTAGCGGATTTCTTAGCACTGTTGCTAGCTGTGAAAACATTTAGCGCACTTAGCTTCTCCTAAATAATTTTTCCAGATAAATTCTGAAATACTAATTTACTTTGCTGTTTTGTAAACCTTAAGAATTCCCCATTATATTAGACATTTATGTGCTAATGCTGTTTTTGAAGTGAGTAATGACTGTCTACACAGCAGCTGTTTCTTCTTCTCAAATTTGCTCTCTTTTTTCCCCAATAATTTTGTTTCAAACAAGAACCATACACAAACAAAATAAAAAACAGAAATAGAACAAAAACTATATACAACATCTCAGGGCATAGAAGGACTTATCGGATATTAGTTGTTGTCTTTCAAGGGAGGGTGTAATTTGAATTGAAGTTAGCGCTTGATCATTAGCACTTGACCATTAGTACAGTGTGCTTTAGCGTTAGCAGAACTAATGTTTATAATTAGTGCTGGTTGGTGCAACTAACTTTTTAGTTAGCAGTGCCCACAATTGTCAAACAACAAATATACCGTAATATGCATTAATACGCACAGATAAAACCATTTTAGCACGACTACAGCAGCTAATATCTGCAGTTATTCTCTCTGTTGCCAATTCCTCAGCAAGTAAAGTAGCATTAGCAGAAAGTAGTATGCAGTCCTGACAGTTACTACAACTCACTGGATGGTGTCATCGCTTAATTTCCATATTTGGTCATGAGCAGTCTGGGAAGTTGGAAAAAGAAATATCAACTGCTTTACAAATACAAGGTAAACGCTTATAAAGTAGCATTGCGCCTGAGCATTTCAGCTTCCCTAGCTGCGTTTCCTTTCAAATATTTTAGATATTCTCCATGTTGAAAACCACAAATAGGTCCTGCTCCACTTTATTGCAAGGATTTGTATATAATGTTTTGATATTAGGAAATTCCTGTGTATGTAGTCGTTGCCAGCAGGGCTTTTTAAAGTTCTTCTTTCTTGAAAAATCATGTTTTTTAGACATATCAGTAAGTTGTGCTTAAACCTTTATGCCCCTTACTGCATGTTGTATGTATATCCAAAACGGAGAAGGTATTTCTGCAGGATGTATCGATGATGCTGGATGCACCGAGAGCATCAAAGGGAATTAATAAACCCAGACACTTTAATGTGAGATGTGTCACTCAGTTTGAGAAAAGGTGAAGGCCTTCATGCCTTACAGTGTGACAACCCAAAGAACAACTCCACCTGCACAAAGGAAGGGTTGAAGAGAAAAGGGTGACCCGTTTTAAACATGCCAGCAAAGGGGTCTGACCTTACATCCATTGAAAACCTCTCTAAAGCTGATATGTGCAGTTGCATAAGCACTCCTGTACAAAGACTAGTGGAATAGTGACAGAACCAAGCTGTATAAAGGTACTAAAAGCTTCCAGATTGTTTATAAATGCAATTTGAGTTTGTCAGTGTTGACAGAAAAGTGGATAGTCAAACTTTTCTAATGAATAGCAATAACTGTCTTTGCGTTTACACTTCTTCAATATCTGTAGACATTTTATTGAAACGTTTTAAAGGTTTAAGAAATTGACTCTTTATTTCTTGGCTGTGACTGGAATCCAGGGGTGTCAGTATCTTTTCCCAGCGCTGTGCCAGAAGCATTTTCATACTGGGCTTTTACAGACTTAATCCACTGTTGCATCCACTAAAAATCACTCCACATGAAAGTGAAAGTTGCTCTCCTAAAATATTGCGTGATTGGCACCACGGGAAGCCTTTTATGTTTGTCCAGATTTGGCGAGTGAATTCTAATGTGACCAAGGACAGATTTGATTGAAAATGTAAGTCCATGGTAGAAAGTGCATTTCTTGGGCTTACCACAGGGAAGGGGAAACGGTGTGTGTCCGACTGCCAGGCGCAGCTGCCGGCCTCTGAAGCGATACCCCGGGTGGGTGCTGTCTGCTGTGGGTGACTACAAAACGTCTCCTGCGGTGGCCCTATCAGTTAGCCTGTCACAGTGTTGTAGCCCTGCTAAATACCATCGTGTCCTTGGATGGATTCGCTGTGCTCCTGTCATTCGTCATACGTTAAAAGCGAACTTCTGGCTGAGTAATTTCCTGTTTTGACTTAACTCATACCAACTGGTCTAAAAGTACAGCAAGCTCCTACTATAGAAATATACAGAGTCATGCTACAACTACAAAATTCACAACAAAATTCACATTTTTCACATTTTTGCTTCTACTGCTCCTAAAGACAGCCCAGGGGCTTCAAAAAACACCCAGCTGTTTTTTTTTTTTTTTTCCAATAAGTTGATGTTTTTTTCGGTGTCTAGAAAATGAGCCATTTCAAGAACCTTCTGAATGAAACATCACAAATTAGGAGGCACTGCCCATCGCCTAGCAATCTCAGCAAAGTCCAGTTTGTTACCTTGCCACCCCTATGGAGCACCGCCCATCGCCTAGCAACCCAAGCTGTGCTCCAGTAGTTTGGTCAGCTTATTTTATCATCATATGTACTGAACAATGGCTGCTGGAAAAGTGTTTTGTTGTTGACTTACAATCCAGTAACCAATTGGTGCATTTTTGTGTATTGTGAAGGAGGCTACACTAATGGTTTATGGTCATATAACTGCGCATCTATTTGCATTTGCCATTTTCACGTTCAAATGAAAACATTGGGTTGGGGGCGTGGCCAGCAGCAGCTTATTTGGATTTTAAGTGAGAAGAGCTGCTAAGATAGCAGCTCTTGTCTGTTGAGACCAAAATCTCGTCATCTAAGAATGATTTGGTGCAAAAAATGTAAAGAAACTGTTTTGTATTGCCCATAGACCTACCCTAACCTGTTCAAGGAAGCATAGAAGGTCACCTTCAAGATTGTTTCTGTGACACATCAACACAAATTATAGCATAATTTTAAACTCGAATAAAATTGACATATGGTTTTAAATTGTTCAAGAAAATCCAACAAAAATATGTAGCTTCTAAATGTGGAAAGCTGACAGTGACATGGCAAAAGACACTGTGGAGTATTGAACAAACAGGGCTGAATGTCAAAGATCATTTGTTTTTTTTGTTTTTTATATCACTTCCTCTTCCTTGTGTAGTTTAGAAACATTCAAACTTACTTCAAGTTTAATGTTGTAACTTGAAGAAACAAGCCAAACAGATATACATATTCTTACAAGCCACTGCATTTAGCCACCAGGAAAATTATTTTTAGTTAGGGATAATTAGGGAAAGAAGTGGAGATTGTTTTTAGATTTTTCATTTTAAAATAAATCTGTTTGTATTAATCTTCATTTAACAAAGGGAGACCTTCACAAGCACTTTGCCTGGCAAAACATTACCTGACCTGGTCACAAATTCTTGGTCATATGTTTGGCTCTTATATCTGTCATTCGGAATAACTGGAGTGAGCACTGCCTCTCTCATTTAATCGTCTCTTGGCTGTGCTGTGAAACATGGATGATCCAACAAGGAATCAATCATTACATAGTTATTGAGGTAATGGGTGAGCAAATATGTTTCCTGGTGGCTGTCCTTATTATATGAGGGCTAGTGGGCCCCCAGGAGACCGCACAGCCAGATGGAATTGACGGGTTGTCACTACTGAATGAACAGGTAATGAATTACTCCAGGACAAATGGGACGTCACCTGGGAGATGAGGAGGAATCCTCTCAGAAAAAGGAACAGGGTGACTGGCAGCATCCAGCAGCCCTTCTTTCTTTAAAGGAATCCTGAATAGTGGTTTGTTTGGGGGGTGAAATAATAAACTATGGAGCTAGGAGAATGACTGAATTTTTTTCGCCTGATTTTTGGGAGGGATTAAGATAACAATAGGTAAGTGTCTTCCAAATATTTAGTTAGAAATTACGGAACCAAGCAGAGGGATTCCGGCTGGGCTGTTTCAGAACTGAAAATTACACGATGCACAACAGAGAATCTTCCCAATTATAAAGTCCAACCCTGCCTACTTTCTGCTGGTCCCCTTTCTTGAAACCAGCTGATTTGTTGTGACATTAGAGAAATTGTATTTCTCTGGTGACAGTCATTGCTAAAGGATATGATTATGCCACGGTAATTATGATTGTTATTTGCAATCACAGCTAAATGGAGTCGGAGTGTGTTATTTTAGCAGTGCAGATAGCAGCTCGCTGACTGCACTGGATGATTCTGGTTTGTGGTTGGGGGTGATTGAAGACGCAAACATTCTGCTGTTATGAGCTCCAAAAAATGCCCTCTACACTAACAGAAGGAAGCAGCAGATGAATATAGTGGTTACTTAGACACCGGAAAAAGGTTTAACACTTGAGTGAGCAGAGAGAAGCGAGGGCGCAGAACCTTTGCATTTGCTCAACCTGCTCTGAGAACTTTATTAGCGCTTTTTTTTTTATTTTGGCTGATCAGTCTTTCGGCTGGTCAGTTACTGGAGAAACACTTTTTTGAGATTTTTAAAAATTAGTTTTGAAAACCACAACAGTTTTTCTTCATACTGTTCTGTGATTTAAAATCTTTTCAAAAACAGGGAAGAGGAAGAAACGGAATGACCTGATGAACGCATTAATTGACCTAATTATCTCCTTAGCATGCAGTTACAGTCTAGAGTCCAGCTAATGACCTAATTACTTGATTCAGTTGTGTTGAAGATGATCTAAAAGTTGAAGCCCGGAGAACTGGAGTTTGAAAGCCTTGGTTTAAAGTTTTAATACTTAGTTCATCTTCTACTTTGATATATTCTCTTGTGCACTGTGATCTGTTTACTTCGTGAATTATTGGTCACACTTGTGTTTCCTAATGTTATTTCTTCGTTTTTGCTTTTCTCTCAAGTTTCACTTCCAGATCTCTTCTGTATTCCCCACAGCTTCAGCCTTTTTTTAAAAGATTAAATATGGTTATTAATATTTAAGAGTGTCATAAAAACATAAGAACGCACATCCGAACACTTCACAAATTAAGCAAAGTGCATATGTATACGCTAAAAACCTCCATTAATAAAAACAAAGAGAAGGATTTGAAAGTTTCAAACTTCTATAGTGAGTTTCATAAGGTTGCTAAAGCTCTCTTGCCCTTAAAACATTTCTGAGTAAAGTAATGTCTGATTAAACTGAGCTCCTCTGTCTTCATTATAAAGTCTCTGTTTCTCCAGAAGCAGTATGTTAAACTTTTCTTCCATCCACAAAGCAAATGTTGGGACAGAATCCTGTTTCCACATATTTAGACATTACTTTTTTAACTTTCACCTTACCAAAGTGAAGAGCTCTTTTTCTCTAGTTCAAGCAGGAGCACTAACAACTCCCAAAATTGCTACGAGAGTGTGGTCACCATTGCAGATAGCAAAGATATTATTTTGTCTGTGAGTAAATTCCTTTCCTGACTGAAACCACAAAGTAGAAAGAAATTTTAACTGGCTTCTGTTACTTATAGAATACAGCACCTTTCTATTGGCGTATCACACTAACTTCTCACTGATGTCAGGGAACCTTCCCAGATTTCTCCTACAAATTGATGATCTTTTGATTAAATCTTAGTCAAACTACTCTGTGAATATGTAGGTGTACCAACCATACCAGCAACAACCAATGCTATATTTATTTTGCATTATTAGAAATATTTCTGTTTTCAGTTTTTAAATATAATTTGTTTTTATACAGTAATAACAATTTTTACCATATTTATGCAAAATCAGTGTCATATCAACCCAGTGACCAGCCCCTTTAAGTTTTCCCCTTTAATCTTTTCTACAGGAAATGCCGTTGTAGAAGTTTGTTTATTTATTTTTTACTTTGCAATTTTACTGTATCCTAACAATATGACATATAAAGCGTAAAATAACAAAAGTCTGTATGCTCTAGCATTCCGCTTGGATTCAAACTGTTGTCCTTTCAGCAGCGTACTCAGATTCTTGCTTTCAGGGTTAACAGATTAGGACTGAATCCCAGCTGAGCTGACAGCTGCACTTTCAGTCAAGTGAGGGCAGCTCCACTGCTTAAAGCTGCTGAGATGTGAAAATGGCAATTTGGTTTGGTTAAATCACAATGTAAAATTTATAGATACAGATTTGCTTGCACTTAGGAGCCCACATGGTTCCTGGTAACAGTGTTTTGAACAGAATACAACAACAGCAGTTGAAGTGGAGGTTTTGTTTTAAATAAAAGCCCCACTGAGCTTCTGGCCTCTACGGCTGCAAAAAACTGAAGCAAAACATTATTGACTAACTGTCAGTTGAAAGTGATGATATTACACTGATGAAAAAGCAAGCTGTAGCTTAGATGGCTAAGATTAATTGTAAACACTATGTTTCCAATAGTATTGGTTTTACACACACAGGAACTTTAATGAGTTTTCAGATTTTATTCCAAAGGCTTTACTGTTTTCTTGCACCGTTCTTTGTATCTGAAACAGCTTCCATTCATCTAGGAATGCAGTCTACAAAACTTTTGAGGATGTCTGTTGGAATATCTGGCTATTCATACATAAGAGCATTTGTGAAGCTAGACACTGATGTTGGACAAGTAGGCTTGACACACAGTGTCTATTTCATCCCAAGGATATCAGGCCACTACAGTTCCTCCACATCAAACTTACTCATTAATGTTTTGGGGTTCATTCACACCACCCCTGTTTAGGCTTCTTTAATCAAACCTTAGTTCATTTGTGTTGAAAGTCTGGTTCCTTTGTGGATGTGCAATCTAACTCTTATATGGACCAGAAAAGCAAACTCTGGTTCCCCTAAAGGTTTCAGTTGGGTTGAAGTGAACTCTGATGTGATTCGAATGCATATGTGAATGCCAAGTGGACCAGAAACTTTTAAATACATTTGCTTTCAATAAAATGTGGCCGTGCAGTTGGTTGTAATCTGTCAAAGTAGCTTATTAAACACTGAATTACAGGTATTACTGTGGCAACCAGCTGTCCAGTCATTACACCACTTACACTCACTCAGTCTTTCCTTCCATCAGGTACGAGCGTCTCTAGTGCTGAGAGCGCAACGTAGAAAATCTTTGTTAAATGGCTTCAGTTCAAACAAGGTTTAATTTGAGGACCACAGTTTCTATGAATGATGCATTCACTGTCAAGTAGAAAATCAGAGCTTCCACCCTCTGGCAGGGTAACTGTTGTGATTTTCAAAACTACATCAATCTGATGTGGAGCATAAATGGAGGATAAATGGAGCATAAATGGAGGTTAAGCTCGGAGATAATAAACATGGATTCTCCAAATGAAATGTCAAGGCCTTGTGCAAAAGTAGTGAATCCTTTTGCCATATTTTAATAGCAAACTTATTTATGTAATGGAATCTCCTCCCAAATCTTTGGTTTTTCTTCCAGCTTTTAGCTACTTAAATCGTGAATGTTTAGGAAGTGTTTGACTGCTATCTCCAGTAGCAGTCAGTCTTGCAGTGAATCTGAAGTGGCCTCTGAAGAAAGACTGTTGCTGAGACTGTCATAACATGTCAACAGCTCATTTTCCTGCCTAAGCCGGTCTTTGCTGCTCTCCCAGCCTCTGGGCTTTCACTTTCAGTTTAGGTTGATGTACAAAGTTCTCTGTGAGATGCTTAAAGTTTGGGATTTTGTTTTACATCTAACCTTACATTATAATTTGACACAACTTTATATTTGTGTATTTGTGGTTTTGTTCACTAATATTCCTCTTAGAGCTTTACAGTACAGCTTTATTTAAAGTGACATGAAATCACAGACAGGTCAGCCTTATAAGGTGACTTCTGATGTTAATTTGCTTTTGTGTTGTATTTAGAGTAAAAGAGTCTGAATTGAAATGCATGGCTCTTTTCATATTTTACTTTAGAAAATCGTAAAACCTTATTTTGTTTACAATTATGTGACATTTATCCTTTAGAATCTCTCAAAAATACACTAAAGTATGTCCATAAAGGCATAAAAATACATTTGCAAGGCACTAAAGTTTGAGTTTTTTGTTGTTGGAAATGCTTTTAGACACCAAAATAAGTCTATATTTGCCTGCAGACTTGAAAAATGCCTTTTTCTTACTATTTTAGTACACGGTGATTGGATGGCAGGAAGAAGTTGAGGAGCAGAGGTCAGAACTCACCCCATCTTATCTAAGAGCAAAATGACCAGCAGCATAAGATTAACTCCAAGACTTCTGCATTCACATAAATGTTGACTAGGTGCAAATCAGGCTGCCCCGTCAGACTGGCTTTATTTATGCCTCATTATGGGTCAGCAATGCCAAGGCTTCTCTTCCTCTTCAAAGTTTCATTGTTCAAAGGTTCATATATTGGGGAAGCATTCATGCAGGGTGATTGGAAGATCTTTTTCCCCTCCTGAATACAAATGATTTTATAAAAAAAATATGTTAACATCTTTATTTTTTAACGCTGCATTCATACTTTTTGCACATGCATTGCGTACATTTAATATTAAAAAGGTTCTCCCTGATTTCTGATCTTTGATCTTTGATACCTCCTAAATTAACATGGATTTGCTGTTTCATTCCAAACAGAAACACCCTCCTAATTCAGTAGCGAGAAAACCCATAAACAGAAATGAACTTAAATTTGTTAGCCAGACACCTAAACAATGAGCTCAAAGCACTCGGAGGAAACTGCAAGGCTGGGTAGTAATTCTCTGTGAGTTAATTACTCGGAGCAACCATTCACATTAACACACGGTCACACGTTTGATTCAATCTCATTACAAAGGAATTGATTCTTAATGCTGCATATAGATATAAACCAATCAATTCGCCCGGCTTGTTCTTGAGAGCTCATTTAGCTGAAATTTTTGTGTTTCTCAAATAAAGTTGAATATAGATTAAGACACACCATTTAAATCTATTTAACTGGACAATTTAGAAAAGAGAGCCAAGAAATAGTCATTATATGTTTTGTTTATTTTGTGCTGAGAAGCAAACAAGCTGCTATGTTAATCTTTGAAGAGTCTCTGAGGTTTATTTTGTCCAGCTTTAATTGAAGGCTTTGATTATTAAATGGCAAAAATGCATGTTTACGGCACTTGACCTTAGGAAATGTACCAATTAATTAGAAACTCAGGCAGTGTGTACATGCAGCACTACATACAGATAATACCCCATCCCGCTTCTGTATATATATTGGAAAATTTGATTGTTGTCTAAAAGGGAAATATTTCTTGACAGTCATCGCAGAAAGTGAGACAACTGTAAACGGTTTGAAGGAAAAAAGAAAGAAAGTGAAACTCATATATTATCTAGAATCATCACACATAGATTGATATATACCAAGCCTTTGTTTCTTGTAATTTTGTGACTATTGCTTACAGATAATGAAACCTCAAATTTCAGTGTCTCAGAACATTAGAATACGGTAGCAGAAGTCACTAAAGGAAACTCATGGTGTCAAACCCTAATCAGCCAATTAACGCAAAACACCTGCAAAGGTTTCCTGAGCTTTTAGACTGTCTCCCACCCCAGGTCAGTAGGCTACACAAAACACTCTTCACAAGGAGAGTAAGGTAAGGTCATTACAGAAGAAGCTGGTTGTTCACAGAGTTATATATTCCAAGCATACTAACAGGAAATTGAGTGGAAGGAAGAAGTGAAAAGGTGAGAAGAGCAGCCTGCAGAGGACTGTGGAGTGAAATCCATTCCAGACAAAACTTCTGTTGCTGAGAATGTCAAAAGTAAAATATTTAATGTGATATTCTAACACAGAACTTTGACTTTTCTTTACTCGTTAGCCATAAAAATGAAAAAAAAAGCCTTAAATATTTCACTTTATTTGTAATGAAATTCTGTAAAATGACAATTTCGCTTTCTGACATGCAAGAAATATTGCACTTTTACCCAGTATTAATTCTTTTTAGATGGACGAGTAATTGTAAATCGAATCTTGTTTTGGAAACATGCAACCATGAAGTCCACCCCTGACCTACTTTCTGCATATTCACACTTCATATTAATTTTCTTTGTTCTTTACAGACATTGAACAGGAATTTAGATTTAATGTTTTATTGAGCCCCACCTCTTGTTGCCATAGTGACCAGCTATGTAATCCCAACAGACCAGGACTCATCAATCTTCCACTCTGATGATGTTCTGTCATCACTCTGGTCAGTTCTTATTGATTTACCTGCAGCACGAACAGATTGACATCCATCAATCTATTCATACATTGTCTTCTACATACCTGAGATGATGTTGCAGGAGTGAAAATTCAGATTCCTTACCCCGGCGACTCACTTTCCAAGAATATTCCGGGGGTCCCAAAGCGTCCCCTTATCAAAATGGGTCTGCTCTGAGTCTCCTTTTAGTAAGAAGTACCCAGAAAACCTCCAGCATCAGAAAAGCATCATGGGCAAATCACTCACCCGCCTCAAAGGAGTTCTTGGAACGCGGAGAAGAAGCTGCTCTATCGCAAACTCCTTCCTGCCAACAGAGCAAATCAACTTCTGTCTAAGGCCGAGTCCCATCACCCTGTGGATGAAGAGCCAGATCACATCAACACACCAAGCTACCAAAGGAGAATCAGCTATGACTGCTAAAATATGGCTGCACAACTTCCTGTTGGTGCAACTGAAACAAATCAATAGGATTTTAAACGATTGGTATGGGAAATCGCTCTCAAGAAATGAGCTTTCTGTCTTCAGCATGTAAAAAAGTTATGGTTTGGACTTTACATTGGAACCTAGAAATGAATTAGGGCATACTGTATTATAACTTGGTAATGTCACCCAGTTTCTTTGAGCTTAGTTTATCTTCTGACTTTAGGTTGACATGTTAATTATTACCACTTGATGATGTTTTTTTTCACCTTTTTTCATTTTATTTTTAATGTCTTGTTTGATTATCTGAAGCATTTCAATGTGATGAAGGAAAAAAAAGATGAAATGTGTAAGAAAAGATATATATTTTTTTTACTTTTAGATATTAATGTTTGGTTCTGTTGGCTTCATCAGACTGAGACTTGCAGCTTTTAAATGTGAAGCAACTGTGATGATGATAAGCATCTTAAAATCTGAATCCATGGTCTTGATTTGGAAACGTGTAGGCTGCCCTCTCGGGGTCGGGGAGAAGGTCCTGCCCTAAGTGAAGGAGCCTAAAGGGTCCAGCCAAACTGACAACATCAGTTCACCAAAATTGAGTCATTTTGTTTTCAGCTTCACCCCTTTTTGCCACAACCCCCTTGACAAACTGTTCACCCCCAAAACACAACCCTGGAGTAGATGTGAAGATAATGTATGGGTGAATTAATTAAATTAAATGTTCCACCTGTTTTATTCAGGCTTTTCATTTGTTTCTGGTTGCTGTGGTTTTCTTTTGCCCATAATAATTGTCCCAGTTATCACCTCTACACATTCAACATCCTCAACAATTTTCTTTTTCCTCACCAGTTTCAGCCTATGCTGTTTTCCTTCAAACGTGTCTCCTTCTAGTTCTTCTTGTTTGTGCGTTTCTGCATTCTCAGACTTCACTTTGACAGTCAAAAACGTTCTCCCACGTTGATAATGAAGCTTGCATCAATAATTTGTCTTCTTGGACAACTGTTTCCCAAAATAATGTCCATTTACAATTAAATGCTTATATAATTTATCACAAAATGGAAAATGATTCCATTTTCTCCTCACTAAAACTGACAGCACACCCTTGCAGTATCCTCTAAAATTAACTTGTCTAAACCTTTGAAATGCCTCAGCGCTAAACACTTTTCAGAATGAGACAGTTTCCTTTAGTTATCTGTCAGCTTGTCATCAGTCTGAACAGTTTCATATCTTTGTTCAATTAACATGTGCTCCAATTCATGCCGTTTTCACCCCCGAACACTTTTTTAAAATAGGCTCTAAATCTTCCATCCCTCTGTGCGACTTTGTGCCGCCACTTGCATGCAATAACACGCCACCCTGCAGATGTTGGTGCTTCCAGTAATGAAAAGAATCAGTCTGCCAACCAAATTATAATTTACTACCTCCATCTAGTTAGCATCTGCAGAGCAATAAATACAAATTGCTTAATTTGCCAGGTATCTCCGTGTAACTCACCATCTGTACCTGTATACTTTTATGTGTTCCCTGAAGTGGAAATAAGAGCAGACTGATGCGAGATCTAAGGAAACACATGAAGGTTATCACTCACAGACAGAAACAGTATAAACAACAGCAAAATGAAGCCTCATCAATCCAGCATCAGCAGAACCCACCATCTGTAGGCTTGTGCTTTCTGTAACTTAAATTGACGTAAAGCTTTCATTTAGCAACAAAGACACAAGTGTGCATAACTGCCCCAAAAAAAAAAAAAAAAAAAACATCCAAAAAATGAAATTAAACTCCCATTACACCGGCGTTGCTTTTGTTACAATTCAAAACCTTAAAACATTTGAACACACAGTTCACAGGATAGTGTCAAACAAACTGTGCTCTCTTCCATGTCAAAACAGAAATTGTTGCAAAGCAGAGAGCGGAAGTGAAGTGGAAAGCAGCACGGCCCAACGCAGCTCTCAGAGTGTGTAATGAAGATGAATTAAGACGTTTGCTTCGAGGACACCGCTGTGCTGGCTCCGTTCTGAGGAGCTCTATCTTTTTAGCCCTTTCTTGGGAAATTAAGATTCAGTCAGCTGCAACATTACATACCACCCTTGCAAACCACAGATGTAACACACTCTGGTTACCAGATATGAGAGTGCGTTAAACGCCATACACCAGAACAAGAGACAGATTTGAGTGACAGAAAATCCTGTAAAGAAGAGGTTCTGTCAGGTGTTATGCGTCATGTGGGACATGTTACAGTCAGGATCTTATTAAAAATAGGAGACGAACGCATTGTGAATTTAATATCTGTGCACACAAGCTTCATTGCATTTTAATGGATTCAATCTGATAGACTATGACAAAATAGTGCACAATTGTGAAGTGGAAGAAAAATGATTAAAAAGGGTTTTCAGCTGTTTTGTTTAATACAAATATTTAAATAAATACAGCTGTTCTGTTAAGCATTTACATTTGGTTAGAGCACATTACTGAACAAACAGCATCACAAAGGACGCTTAGAGCAGCAGATGAAAACTGTGATCCTATCTCAATTTAACTGAAGTTAAAATTGAAGCACGTTCATTTTTATGTCATTGTTAAAGTAAAAACCTGAAGCTAACAAATGGAATTGGTCCAACACACCGATTAAATAGTTTCTGTGACATAAAAAAACATAGAAACATAATTGATTTAATATTATCTCTTCAGTGCAGGGCCCGGTTGGCATGGCAATGCTGGAAGAAAAACTGTAGAAGCTGCTATGGACTGGAGACTTGAGCAGATGTGATACACCATAGAGTGGAAGATTTTAATCATCACTTGTTTATATATAGTCAAGTAGAGCTTAAAGTTGATTTGGTCATCTAAATACTTCCATGTTAAATTATATAACCAATAACATGATTAATTCTTTCAGAATTATTACAGTTCAACAAAATTAGTACCCTTAAAATTTCGCTGCACTAGAGAAATTGGTGTTCTTTTTATGTAAATCTGTGAGATTAAAATTTATTATTGAATTGTTTTGATTTGGCCCTTCGATGATGTCACAGCTGGTGGGAGCTGATGCTGTTCACTGAGGTGGCTGCTACTTGGTTGTTTTAGAACAACAGAAGGACACTTGGACATGATTGCACAAAGGAATGTTCATTGTATGATTTCATGATTTCGAGAATTTGTAATAAAGACAGTTTTGGGAAGAAGACGGCGGTCGTTCTTCGGCTTCTGTGGAGTATGATGCTGACGTACTCCACAAAGCTTGAGGTTGTAGATCAGACAAAATGTGGTTCTGCGAAGTACTGACACAGCACACTTTATCATTTAAAAAATGAAAATTACATAGTTTTAGACACCAATTTTTGTAAATCAAAACCAAAACAATCCCTATGTAATAAGCTGTGGTTTGTGGTTATTGGGCAAATTGTAAAAGAGGAAAGAATATGAATATTTTTACAAAGCAGCTCAGCTGCCAGAACTCGTATCGCTAATTCAAAAACTCAGTGATTGAATTGCACCATAACCATAAAACCAACATTTTCAATCTCATACTACCAAGAAACCGTCCCCATAGCTTTGCTTCTTTTTTTTTCCTCCTTTTTCCTGACATGAGTTTTAAAAGTAATGGTAAAGATACCAGTAGAACACCTAGATTTGACAGGTTCCTGTGATTTATCCTCAACTCACAAATTGCACTTAGCAATATCAGTTTAAGTTTGCCTTTCTGCAGTTTTACATCCTGCCAGACACCACTTGACATGTGCTGTCAGGTCCTAATTTTCTTTGCCTGGCTAGCTCCAGAGAGCAACCTCTCTAATTATATGTGACTGCTGTCTGCTTAGTACCAAACATCTTGTCAAGTGTGGGCAGTTGGCTACAAGTCTGGAAGTGGACTAATATCTATGTGTATGTATCTGTTAGCAAAAGCAATAATGATGGATAAACTTACGCAGTGTCACATTTACATTTTGCTTTATCTTCAAATAATGTATGTTTTTTTTTTTTGAGTCAGTATAGTAAATATTAATTAGAAACAACTGATTTATATCCATTTTTTACCTGTCCAGTGGGCTTCTTCCCACTGGGAATTACATCACTCTGTGACAATTGATGTGAAGAAGTGTATTAGATTTGAATAAGTTGGATGTTTTTATTTTTTAATCTTCTTTTTTTTTTTATTGCCATGCCCTGAAATGTTCATCCTCCTTTCCTGCAATCAAATGCAAAGGCTTCATCTGTCATCACTCAATCAAAAGGTTCGGATAATTTCAAACAAGCAATTTGCATGCATGTCTCCAGAGGGATATTGAGTTTGGAAAACCTACTTACTGTTATTCTATGTGCTTAGTTGCACAGCCTCTGAGTAAAAAACTTGTTGATGGTGTTTCTGAACATGTTAACTGTTCTGGATCATTGTTTTGCTGGAGGTGAGGATTCAACGGAAATTAGATTCTTTTCTTTTGCATTTGTTGCTTGTTATCTTTATGTGTTTCATGTTTTTCTCATAATTGCATCTATTTTGACTCATAAAACTTTAAGTGAAAACTATTTAGACTTTGTCATTCTATATAGTTTGCCATTGAGATGTTTGCAGCCTCTTCACAACAGGAAATGTATGTTAATTTGGCTCCATGTAAACTCTTGAAGTGGTAGATATTATGTAAAATCACAGTTTTTGAGCTTTGCATCATGTTATTATGTTATTCCCTCATCAAAAACATACCTGGAGTTTTGCTTTGATTCTTTCATGCATGTTTGAGAAATCCTTTAATCTTTAATCAGCCATTCAGCTGTGCAAAACGATGGATGGATGAGCGCCGCCCTTGAGGATGAAGCTCCTCCTCAGAGCTACGGTTTCCAAGGTGCAGAGCTTCTGACTCCTCCCACTCACCTTCAGACTAGCCAGCAGCAATTAGCAAACACTTGGTGGAATTGAACATTTGCTGAGTTCATTATACAAGCTGCCCTGCGACAGACTGGCGACCTGTCCAGGGTCTACCCCGCCTCTCTCCTGGAATGTTATCTGGAGATGGGCACCAGCAGCCCTCCTGACCCCACTAAGGGACAAGGGTGTACAGAAAATGGATGGATTATACAAGCTACTTCTCAGTGCATCACTGGTGAAAACATTGCTAAAGGGTTGATGGAGGAGCTACGTTGTGATTATTTCCTGAAGGCGGCGTGTCAGAAAAAGTAAGAGTTTCTTAAAGAGACACAGGTCCAATTTAAAGCCGTTAAATTACAAAGTCAAATTTCTTTTAAGTCGAATTTGGTATCTACGATATTTTACAACAACTGAAGGCAACAGATTTGCTTCATTGTGTTATAAAATGGAACTGTGTGCCTGGAAAACACATTGTACTGCCCTTTAAACAGTCAGAAAATCCAGATTGTTCCCATGCATATTTGCATTTGTCTTCCTCTTTTATGAAAACATTCTCTACATACATATTTACAAGAAAGAAGGCAAAATCAGGCTCCACAGCAGCTGCACAGTGGCGCAGTTGGTATCACTGTTTTGTCCTGTTATATATAGATTTTAATTGTCTTTATAGAGAGTAAAACAGTAAATTTTGTTTGTGGTGTTTTTACTCTGGTTGTTCAACATTTGTAATGTTGAAGCACATAGCTTGGACAAGCCCACCATTCCCCCCCCCCCACAGAACAAGGATATCGGCCACAATTTCCGCGCAGCCGACCGACAATGTGTGTGATGCATTTATTTGTACATACTATCAGCAAATCTGTCCAACTGATGTCAGTGCCAATAAGCAAAGCTGTAAAAAGGAACTCTTAGAACACTGCTTTGAAAAGATTTGATCTAAGAGCTGATAACAGCCACAAGCACTTGGATGGATCAATCGCCCAATAGGAAGAGCACTCAGTCATGGTACTGTTTAATTAATGATGGAGGATAGAGATAGGCTGTTAGCTCCATATTGTCAGTCAAAGACTCACAGCAGAGGGTGGCAATACGAGCTATGTAACTGATATGAGAAACAGAGAGAGATAATCTATACTCTCTAGTCTAGAGCCATTAGCGATCTGTTTGGAAAGAGTAGACGCTGCTGCACGGCCCGCATTAACTGATTTTTTTTTTTTTTTTTTTTTTTTTACAAAGTACTCTGAATGCAAAATGTCAAAGAATGTACTTGGAAAAATAAATCGTAAATTACATTTATCCCTTTCAAAAAAGCTGTAAATGAAAAAAAAAAAAAAAAAAAAAAAACAGGCAATTTTTTCAGATTTTTTTGTAAACTGTGATCTCAAAAAGAGTCCAGTTTTATACCAGACAAAATTCTTTTAAATTCAGCTTTGTGCTCAGTAACACTCCTGAATTTGCATTACATTCTCAAAAGGACTGTTCACAGCCTAAAGATAGCTAATTAAAATAAAACAAATTGATATGCCGTCTCAAGTTCAAATAAGTAATTTCCCAAACAACCTTCAAAATCTACCTGCACAGATCTATGTGCAGGTAAAGTATTCTATTGATCAGGAAAGTCTGTTATGTATGTCTGTTTGCAGATATATTATATTTGCTTGATGATTTTGATGATGGCATTTGACAAAATGTAATGTTTAATGCTTGTTTCATAATTGGTTTCTGTATTATGCTTTTTTTTTAAGCTAACTTTTAAAGCTTATGTAAAGTAAGCTTTACGTAATTTGAAAGTAAAGTACTTTTAAAGTGCTTTACTTTGAAAGTGCATTTCAAAGAAAAGCACTTTGAAATGCCTTGTTGCTGAAATGTGCTATACAAAAAATTTGACTTGATTCACCCTTGGTTTCAAGCCAGACCCACCTGTATTTGTTGTTGAAGCAAAAAACACACAATTTCAGTTAAAATCTCGTAGAGTTTTGTAAAATCTTCATGCTCACATTTGTGTTGGTAGGAAAGCGAAAGTTTATTTATCTAACGTGCATCTCAAATAATCAGTCAGCGTTTAGTAGACTGCATTTAATGGCACTTATGGGACCTAAAGGTACAAACAAAAAGATTTTTAAAAATTCTATTACAAAAAATTGTTAGGGATCTGAAAACTAACAATTTCACACTGTTTCTCATGTACCGTATTTTCCGCACTATAAGACGCACCGGATTATAAGGCGCATCTTCAATGGGTGGCCTATTTTAAAACTTTGTTCATATATAAGGCGTACCGCATTATAAGGCGCATAGAATAGACGCTACAGTACAGGTTGGGGTTACGTTATGAATCCATTAGATGGAGCTGCGCTAAAGGGAATGTCAACAAAACAGTCAGATAGGTCAGTCAAATTTCATTAATAAATTACAAACCAGCGTTCTGACAAATCCGTTCACTCCCAAAATGAATAAACAGCTGTTTTATTATTTTCCCCGAGGTAAAGTCAGTGACGTGGCATTTCGTTTACGTCTTTTCATAAACCGAAAGCACCAAGAAGTACTGCCTTTAAATTCATTAATGTTAAGTTCGCTTGCTAGCGCTGTTGCCTTCATTCGAATAGTGATTGTACTGACACTTCTACTTGCTGCTCTCTGTTCCATAACCCACTGTTCGAGTTTGTCCTCCAACTGTAGCCATTTCGCTTTGTTTCCTCGGAAACTCTGTTTAGTCTTCTTTACTTGGCGCAGGTCATCTTGTTGCTTCCTCCACTTCCGCACCATTGATTCGTTAATGTTAAATTCTCTCACTGCTGCTCTATTCCCGTGTTCTACTGCGTGGCTGATCGCCTTGAGTTTAAACTCTGCGTCGTAAGCGGGTCTCTTAATAGGAACCATTTTGGGGTCTTTACATAAACACACAAATGGAAATGAAAAGGCACGCCTCGCGCAGTCATATACCAGTATGGACTGCGCGCTTCTTCTTCTACGGGGGAAAATGAAGTAGGCGGCTGCTTACCGTAGTTGCGAGACCTGTTGTGGCTTAATATTGGTCCATATATAAGGCGCACCGGATTATAAGGCGCACTGTCAGCTTTTGAGAAAATTGGAGGTTTTTAGGTGCGCCTTATAGTGCGGAAAATACGGTATATATGAATGAAACTTTCCAGTTTCATTTATTTTTAAGGGTTAGCATTTATTTTTCAATAGATGCCAAAAAATGTTCCCTTGAGAAATGCAAACAGCTGCTTAAAGCTAAAAATTGGTTGATTAAAATAAAATATATCCAGCTGCTATGAGAGAATAACGACAAAATCCACATCTTAATAATTCAAAATTGCATCTCGGTATTGATTGGGAGTTTTTGTGTCATATTTATATGTAATTACTTTTTGTTTGATGATTGAAGAAGCTCAAACATGTTTTTCATTTCATGTTACTTGAAACAAAACTTTGACATTTGTTTATTTTGGTCAATTATTCTTTTCCTCAGCCTCAATCCCCAGCTGTTAAATGAATTGCTTAATGTGATTTAAGATGATTTTTTTTTCTGAAGAAAATACACGAATGCACAACCTCCAAGAATAACGATCCTGTCTTTTGAAGATGGGTGTTTCTACCCGAGCAGACATTATGCAAATGCTTTTTATGGCGCTATGGAAAAGCGGTGGTAGAATAAACCTGGAATACAAACAAGGTGTCTCGGGATGTTTAGGGGAAACGTCTTTTGTGGAGTGTCTCAGTTTAGAGGCACTCTGGGATTTGTCGCTTTGGAGATCTTATAAACTAAATATATATCTAGTGCAATAAAAGAAAAGGAAATTTTAAAAACATAACAAAACCTCTCGAGCTGTTTCATTTATACTCTGCTAACATATTATTGTTTATTTTCCCAACATCCAATATTCAATAACAAATGTTATTGAATATTGGCACACATGTAACAAATGGGCTTATGTCACAAAGTGTTTGATACCCTGCTTAAGAACAGTTTGTGATCGCTGAGCTTTTTTAGCAGTCACAAAATGTCTAGTCATAAATTAACATTAAGTTATATAGTAGAAAACTATTAGTCAGATCTAAATCTTTAACAAACCAAACCATGTTTTCTTCTGTCAACATAGAACAGCAGAACCCCAGTAGACTCAGCAAGTACTTGAGACCTCCAAGGAAAATCAATGGCCTCCTGGATTGGCTGCTTTGCAAACGGCAGCCAGTAGCATTAACCTACTTATATCACTTCTCAAGCAGATATCTATACATAATGTGGATCAAAGATAACCACATATTTTATTCAAAAGTGGGGATAGACTATTAGGCATTTTGTTCCTATTGAACTCAGCATATTATATCATCTTGTATTCAAAAATCTGTTTTCAATCTATATTCCACTTTCGTTCGCATTTTGTCTCCTGCATACATACTGGTAAAACAACATATTATAATTTGCGCAATGAAATTGGTGTAGGAATTTGAAAACACCCTGGCGATTTTAATAAATTTTGTTTTTTCTTTGTGTAAATTATGTAAGTTAACAGCTAACAGGTGCTTCAATGAAAAGTTAGACCTTCTAATCTAAAAATTACCTAATTTAAGACAAGTTCTAAGACAATTTTGAGCTCATTAATCAAATAAATGTAGTAGAACCATGATTAAGCACCGTCATTATTTTTCTTTGATGATGTTATCTGGTTTTGCCTCAGTGTGAAAAATAAACACTTTCTGTGTAGTAGAGGCGCCAGTTGAGGTGGCTGGGCCATCTGGTTGGGATGCTGGGCGTTTTCCTGGTGAGGCGTTCCGGACACATCCCAGAGGAACCCAAAGCGGATTCCTCCGGAGGAGATCTCCCGTGGCTGGGGAGAGGAAACCAGAGATAATGGATGAATAGTATGCATGTCACTGTAACAATAATAGTTTTTTTTTTTATTATTATTATAACAAGGTGGCATGTCCGTTTTCCTTAAAACAGCATAACTAATGTCTATTGTTCTTTAGTAAGTTCAACCAATGAATAGCAATGTTTGCTAGCAGTTTTAACATTAGCAT
Source organism: Girardinus metallicus (assembly GCA_903067095.1). Taxonomy (NCBI): domain Eukaryota; kingdom Metazoa; phylum Chordata; class Actinopteri; order Cyprinodontiformes; family Poeciliidae; genus Girardinus; species Girardinus metallicus. The sequence continues at coordinate 38,564 of CAEGAE010035656.1, read as the reverse complement.
TAGCATTGTCTCCACACATTTTTCTTCCTTTAGACGGTTTTTAAACAGCTCACAAACCTCTAATTTATATGAACATATCAGCGTCGTTCATTCAATATTGTCTTCAGTAAATTTCTAATCTAAAAATGTCAGTACAATTTCAAAACAAGATGAAGAAAAACCCTTTGAAATAAACTTGTACCTAAAACTTTTGAGTTGACCATTAAAAAACAAAGTTGACAGCACTCTTTCCTATTATGTAGACATAAGGTGTCCTTATACTATGCAGCAACTATGCTAGTTTGTTCATTTTTTTTGTTTCTGATGCAAAAAGCTATTGCCATTCTTACACAGTCGATTTGGATCAGTAATAGGATTTTTTCTGGAGAAACGAGAAATTAAAGAAATAAACTAAAAAGATATATATTTTTTTATTTAAAACATTTAAATTAGAAACAAGCTATTTTGTTTTCTGACGAAAGTGTAGCAAACAATTAAATTGGTTTTCATCTTAGCCTGTTCTTACAGCCTCTGGCCTCTAGGGGCTCTGTTTGTAACAGCTCTCCGTCCTGTGTTGTTGCTGGTGTGTCTGACCTGAACAGGCCACAGCTGAGCTCATCAGTCTCTCCATTAAAATGACCCCACCAAGCGCCACACCTTTTCCCAGCGGGTCTGGATCAGCACTGATGTTATTTGTGATTCTGTGAGTTTGCGTTCTTTCTTTAGTTTGCCTGTAGCGTCAGATCAGAAAGGGTTTCCTTCAGAGATATTTAAGATCAAAATGGAAGCTTTATGGTTCTTCCTTTACTCCTGTTTTATGTGTAGCCAGGGAGTTCGCTCATGATCTTTTTTGTCTTTTATTTCCAGTTATAGTGGGTGTTTCCTTTATTGCTTTGTCCTCGGAGGTCATGTTTGTCCTTATTTTCCCTTGGTTTATTGTAAATAAATGCATTTTAACTAACAGAGGGCTTTTCAATCATTTTTAGTTAGTTGTTTGGTGTTACACCCTAGACCAGGAGACACTTTTAGTTTCAAAAGTTGCAACATTTGAACACCATCCACACTAATCACAATGCAAATGTTGATTAGGGGTGAATATTTAGGAATTGGGCTCACAATATAAAAATGCTTAAACTAATCCAAACTTATTAGATTTATTTGTTTGTTTGTGAAAAAGTTAAGCATGATCCATTTTAATAAGAAAAAGAAAATGTAACCAAATTCAAATTTTTGTTCATTTGACAGCTTAAAAGAAAAAAAAAAATGCTTGTGTTTTATTTAATAAATTTACCTTTATTGTGGTTTTCATTACCAGTTTATGATGAAAAATTCCAACTACTAGAGTATCAATACTGCATGGTATCGATCCGATACCAAGTATGACCGTTATCTCCGATACATTACTGATACCTAAGGTTTGGATATTTGGATCTTTAGGTGTTTTTATAGTTCTTCCTTTAGAATTATTTGATTAAAACCAGGAGAGAATTTGGATCAAGTTTGTTGTGTAAAACATAAAAAAAATGAAAAAACCCTGAACATATTTACGCACATTGTTTTCAAACTAAACGGCAAACGATTATCATTTGAAAGCAAAACACAGCAAAATCTTTTTTATAGAATAGTTGAGAAACTACAATTCAAAAGTAAAATTTCAAGAGAGAATCAGAAAGTATTGCTCTTATCATGCAAGTATTGATCCAATACTAATAACCTATGACATATTGATATAAAATATGTCATAAGTGAAATATTGGTATTTCAAGTTGATCCACTCACTTCTACCAATCATCATTCACTGACTAGGATTTATTTGAACAGCTACAAAAATTATTTTTTGCAGTGTAGAAAATAGAGGTTGGTACAAATATTGGATCAATACTAGTGTGGTAAGATTGATACTTTTTTGACACTTTCACATTCCCTCTTGAAATGTTATTTCATTTTTGTATGTTTCTCAGCACTTCCTCATCTCCTCCTGCATTTTTAGGAAACATTTACATTTATTAAAGTATTTTGTAGATGCATACAAGCTTTTAATTCTGTCAATGTTTGAACAAAATAATTCAAAGGAAAAAAAAAAAAACACCTGATGGTCAGAAGTTTGATTCATCCATCTTAAAAAGTGTTGGAATTGGTGATACTAACCCTGTTTTATGGGACGATACACAAAATGCAGTATTGCTCACCTCTAGTCAAATTTAAACTAATTAAAATTTAATTTCTAATAAAATAAGGAGCAAACTGTGAGAACACAACTGTGAAAGTGAATATTTTTGGATTGCATTCATCCCGGAGTCGTTCTCTTTAAGCATTAATAATCACTTAAGTTCTTCATACAACCTTGTTTAATATCAAAGTTGGTGAACTTTCGCATTTTGTAATTTTCTGGAAGCATTCACGCCGTTCTGAAAACCACCCACACCAGAAATGTGAATGGCGATGCCACTCCTTACAACTAACTGAGGGGCCACCTTTTTTTTTTTTTCTTCTTCTTCTTCCTCTCTCTCCTCGGCAGCACCAGTGAGCTGGGATGCTGCGCTGCAGAGAGAGCCTCAGCTGGCTGCAGCGGTGGAGGCAGTCTGTGCGGACACACAAACAAACCTCCGTCCGACGCCGCGCTCCGTCAAGCCAAACTGCTCCCTGAAGCGGAGGAAGGACAGACGGGCTCAGGAACAGACAACAAAAACGGCCCGGTTGCTTCGGTTACTCGAAGAGATGCGCCGCCTGCGCTGGCGAGCCCGATAGAGGAGCCCCCGGACTTCAGTGGATATCGGTGCTACAGCTGCCATTCCGCCTTTTAGGGTCGGGAGAGATCATCTGTCATCTGTTAACAGAAAGGAAAACGCCCACCACAGGAGGACTTTTTGCATATTTGTGAGTACATTTCCTGCTTTACTTTGCTTCTATTTTTTATTTCTTGTTGTTTTTTTTTTCCTCCCCTCTCTCCAACAAACACTGTGTGAACTCACGTTGCTTAACGCAGACAAGTTCTAGGAAAACAGTCAAATATGAGGAGTTTTTCACGCTCTTCTTTCTGCCTAAAATCACGCCGGGAGACATTGTGGCAACAATGAATTAAGTGAGTATTTGCCCGCATGCTGTTTCAGTAACTTCCCTCTTTTCAGTGAGAGTGAAGGAAGACACAAGCGTGTGGGCGAGGGGGCTGCTGAGTGTGACAGGATGCAAAGTGTCCAAATTAAACATCTCTGCTGCTCATCAGGCTTCCAGCGAGTTCATAAGATCTTTATTTATTTATTTATTTTGATCCAGTTTTAAGTCAAAGGTGTCCTACTCCACAAAAGCCCTCAACATCCCCGGGATAAAAGAGGGGTGGGGGGGGCTTTTGAAATCTACTTTGAACAGAAGTGTGTTTGAGGTCCAGCTGCTTTTGAAAACAGCTCAAAGGGATTTATGAAAATATTTTTTGGGAAAGCGAAGAAAGCTGGGCTCTGCTGCACGAGGGCAGATCCAGGTCCTTCTGGCGTCTTTTTGTCAGGCTGAGCAGGCGGCTTTTAACACACCACTTACCACACAAGTGGACCCACAGGAATCGTCTAATCAGAGATATGCAAATTGAAGAAATCCAGATTTTTTTATTTATTTTTTTTTATGTGTGTTGGCTTTGTTGTGGTTGGATATGATGGTATCATCTGATGGTGCCGGTGACTGCTGGGTTCTGCATTGTGGCTCAGAGGCTCGGTCTCCCTTTTGATCTTATTGATTTGGCTTCTTTTCTCAGAGACACGGATCTTATTTTGCCATTAGTTGATGACAATGTTATTCTCTTTATTTTCCTGAGGTGTGTGTGATTTCTTTTTTTTTTCTTTTTTCTTCCCATCAATAGCAATTATTAAAGTGATGGCAGCCAGAATTAAGTTTGCAGGAGGAAAACACAGCCTTTAAAAGATCTGTCTGCTGTCAGCAAATCCCTCTGCTGCTGTGGGCACTCTTCATTTTTAATGTAGGTCCACTCAGAGGCATTAGGACAGAGTATTGGACTATTTTAAGCCATGCCTCTAAATTAAAGTAACTAAGTGTGTTACGCGGCTTGATATCCAGATGATCAACCTTTGGGCCAATTTTTTTCTTCGCTTGCGTTCTGCGTCTTCCAGAAACCTCATAAATTAAGATTTATGCAATTTTTTCTGATTACGTGTTACTTTGAAGCCCCGCTGATATACACATTACTCATTCAAATATTGCCGGGGAAAAGGGAAGATAAAAACAAATGTGCTGTTAAATTCCAATGCCCAGGAGAGAAATTGAAGTTTTACAATCTAACACAGGATATTTCAAGAATAGGGACATACAAGTACAATTTTCTGGCTAAAGGAAATGGTTTTTGTTAGTCTAATATTTGCTTTGATCAAAACTGTTTCAACAGTTGGTGGGCTGCATTAGTCTATAGTGCCTGAATGATTTGTATGTGAATGTTTGATTTGCAAAGAGAAAAGAAGCCTTCAGTGCTTTTTTTGTCTTTCATTTTCAGAGCATATGTAATTTAATGTACCCATCCGACCCTCTGTTGTATTTCTGTGGAAACAGATCGAAGTCGATACAGAGTTCTGATGACCTTTTTAAGAAATATTTGCCGGCTAAGTGAAGCCTTTTGATTTCTTCAGTTCTTTCAAACAGTGCTCTCTTTACTTTCATATGTTCACACCTAAATAATCTGTAACCTTGATAAAATTAGTGACATAATCAAAGTACAGCCTGTAGTGTGCAGCAATAATCGCTTGCTTTTGCAGCAAATTACTGCTGCTGCTGCTAAAAACTAAGATATTGGAATTCAGATCATTTAGTTACTTTGATGTTGATAAAGTTTATGGGATAGTTCAAGGTTTTTGAAGTGAATCACTGTCTGGTTATTTTATGAGTGTTTAAAATATCTTCTGTTTTGCATTTGCAGTTATTTACGCAGAAAAAGAAAAGTTAGTTATTCAGGGAATTTAGGTAGGAGGTGGTGCGTCATTAGTGATTAAATTACTCTATGAATGTAACAAGTATTTCCAGTCAAAGTAACAAGATGACATGTTTCTAAAGCAAATATATTATAGGGGTTTATTCAAATGCTTTGTGTGTTTCTTTCTCAGCGTGGAGAAATAGGAAGATCTTTGCTTTAAATAGTCATCAGCTTTTCAGTAAATATCCATTCAGTGCAAAATGACACCTGTTTGGGGCTACATTGATGACACTTTAACAAACTATTGTAATGTTTTTTGACAGTCGAGTTAATTTAAGATGATTGAAGTTTGTTTTAACTCCCTCTCTCTTGGACTAGCTGCTAGTTTCAGGATTCATAATTAATTATTCTGGATTTATGCTCAATTATCTTATATAGGGAGGATTTTTAAGTCACTGATTGTTGCCATAAAAATCTAGAGAACAAAAAACTGACGCATCACTTATTTTACCTATCCCAGAACAAACATATATAAAACAAACTTTAATACACTTAATATAGACTTCAGTCTCTGTGGTTTTACATTTTCATCATCAAAGGGATTCCACAAACTGACTTCTATAATTGTAAGAGATTTTCATAAAATTATCTTTACAACCTAACCAAATTTTTGGTTTTATAGACAGACAACATTCTTCTAATTTCATACTTTTGGGTAATCTAAAACAATCTTTAGACGGAGTGTGGAAGTAAACAGTTTTCAGCCTTAAACATTATTTGAAAATCTACTAATCCAGCAAACCTAAATGTGCTTATGTAAATAAATAACGTGGTAATGGAAGCATGGTTGCCATCTTTTCGTTACAAATTCTTTTCATCCATTAAGCAGGTAATGACAGCTTACCCTTTTCGTTAGAACACCATTAAAAGAACTCTGACTTTTCGTTTAACCACTTAGTAAACCCATTTAACTTAGAGTAGTTTTCAGCCATTTGAGCATGGAGTCATCCTAGCTCCTTAAAGTAGTACGGATTTAAACTGTGGATTGAAAAAAAAAATGCTACAGCTGGCAACAGTTGCAAAAAAAAGAAACAAAACAAAAAAAATTGACCATCCTGTTTTTGTTTTTGCAAGCTGAAACACAACCAAGCAGACAAATTTCTCAGCCGTATTTAACAGCCAACTCAAAAAAAAAAAAAAAAAAAAAAAAAACTGTCCACCATGTCAGATTTTAACTCATAAAACGGCGTAACTTTTAAAAATCTTGGTACCACTAACCGCTTCATGCCTAGTTTGATGCCCGGCAGTAAAACTTTTACCCCACGTTTTCTGTCATTAGGTTAATACTTTCATTGTTTCCTGTTAATGTTATACAACGTCCATCAACGCCTAACAATGGAAGTAAAGCTTTATTGCGAGCTTGTAATTTAAACAGCCAAATGTTTTCCATGCCATTAATATATACAGCCGAGTTTCATTTCCTAAGGTAATCCGAGCGTAGCTTCTTTCACCCAGAGATATAAGGTTTTAAGTCACCAGATGAAGCAATCCTAAGAAGATTCACCTGCGTATCAGGGGAGTCGCTGGAGGAAATGCACAGCTGCGCCAATTTCACTCGGCATGTATTTGCGTTTACCTCTGTCCTTTATTGGATGTTAATCAGTTATTTGCTTGCAGAAGATGCTCTAAAAATGTTCGAAAATCCACGAGAGGACAGGTGTGAGGTGATCTGCTCACCTTCATTTAAATGAAATAAATCTTATATTTACAGCTGCCTCATCCTCATAAATGGAACTTTTATTGACAAGAGCCCACAGACAGTCATTTAGAGTATGGCTAATTGAAAATGACATCTTTGATAGAGGAAACCCTTTGGGACACTTGGAGGAAAAAAAAAAAAAAAGTGAGAGCAGCTCCAGATAGAAACAGATTCACAAAGGTAATGGTTCCCGAGGGAGTTCTATTTTACTAACAAATACCCAAGAGCTATAATAAAGTGAGAACAGACAAAAACGCCTCGCTGACATGTTTGTACTCAACTGGTCCCCAAAGATTGTTGAAAGGCGGGAAAATGATATCGCACCACGCAGCTGTACAGCACCCTGTTGGTATTTCTTTTATGGCGACTCGACTGATGGAAATAAATAAAGGGAAATTGCTGGGCACTGTGGAACATGCAAATAGCATGTTTTGTGTGACCAGAGGATGCTGGGGTGTAATTCTGCTCTCAAAAACACGACAGTGACTAAGAGCGTTTCCCTTGGGAATCGTTCCCCACCAAGATGTGAGATGACATGCATTTGTTCAAATTAAAGAAATTTCCTATAAGCAGCGTTGGTGATCTTGACAGAAGCGAAAACCCCTTTTCTCTGCTTTCTCATCAAGCACTTTGTTTGTGAGGGAGGGAGGCCCACTGGTCTATCCGAGCCTGGAAGACAAACGTCCCTCACGATCCATCTGACAGCTTAATTTATATAATTGCCTTGAAACATCTGCCTAAGAAAGAGCGACTTTCCGCACCCTCCCGTCCCTCTGCTTGTCACTGTTATGAATGACTTCGATTTGATGTCCAATGAGTCAAACGCGCGAGCTGACGTCCCGCCGCCGTGTCACTCTGAAAGCAAGTGTAAACAGGATAAAAAACGGTTAATTGGCCACCGGGTTTTGCATCCTTCTTCCACAGAACGTGTTCACCGAGGCATCTTCATTTAACATCGTTTGTCAGGGTTCTGATCTCGTCCTTGTCAAATTGTTGGCCAGTTAATTCCCGCACCATGCCAAATGTGTGCATCTGTAAGGCAGAAATGCATTCGGAACAAGTGGTGTGGCGGAATCGTTGTCTGGGCTTCCGCTCCTCCGTTTGCAGATTTTTTTTCAGAATCGGCTCTAAATTGCTGAAATAATTTGGTGTGGTGCGCTAACACGTGCCTCCGCCTCGGGTTGGCTAATTATGCAGCCCCTCTAACTGTTTGCCTTTGTGCTGTCCTCATTGTGTTAACTTTGAACAAGTCATCTGTAGCTAGCCGCGGGCCTCCCCTGGGTTGCTGTTTAAATGGCTGGTTTCAAAGTGTGAACGTTTTAGCTGAATGCATGAAATTGAGTAGAGAGATTTGAGAAGCGTTTCAACAACAAAACCAATTGAATAAAACCATAATTTGCAATGGAAGGGAAAGAGCATTCACAATATTTTTACATGGAAACCACAAACTTTGTTGCATCTTATTCCAATATTACTCAACACTTTTTTTTTTTCTTTTTACAAATAAAAATCCGGAGAGTGTGGCTTGCTTATGTAATCAGCATTTTAAATCCAGCCCAATCAGCTTCCTCCAGAAGTAATCTAATTAGTAATGAGGGCCCATTTGTATGTTCTAGTCCAATAGTTTCATGGAGCTCTCATAAAGAGAAGACCAGTAAATAATAAAATAATGTTTGGTTTTTTGTTTTACACGTTTGTCGCTGACGATATGAGATAGACATAATCTGAGACAAAAAGAATCAAGCTTCTCTGAGTATTTTTTATTTTATTTTTAAGCAGATATGTGATATGGTGACAAAACCTGAAACTGCTTCTGTTCGAGTTGCTCGACAGGTTGTTGCTAGGTAACCAAAGAGTGAGCGGGTGAATTAGTGGATGCCACCAACCTTTCTTAGCCGTGAGAGGTTGAGCCTTTCCCCTGCCTGCATCCCCCAGAATCCTGTGCAGTTCTGGATCAGAGTTCAGTGAAATTATTGAATATTCTATCTGATGTATTTTCTATTGATATTGACGGCGTGTCTATCGCAATATTATATTGCTATTGATTAATTGCCCAGGCCTAATGTTAATAAAAGTTCACACAGAGCATCATGAAGACCAAGAAACACAACTAACTGGTGAATATTAAAGCTGTGGAGAAGTTTTAAAAGCAAGGCTAGGTTGTAAAACATCCCAAGCGATAAACATCTCATGGAGTCTTTCGCAATACATCATCTGAAAGTGGAAAATGGCTTCTGCAAAACTTCGGGCAAGGACAGCATAAATCTGAGAACCTCACATCCACAACTCATGTGGGAGAATCTGATGGCAGGACTGCCAATAAGTGAGCACCCAGAGAAATTGGCTTGAACTCAAGTATGACAATGAGAAAGTCTTGTTTAAAGACAGATAGAAGATTTCTTGTCTACAGTTTGCCACAAGTCATGTTAGGGGAGACGGCAAACATGTGGAGGAAGTTTCTGTGGTTGGATGAGACCACTACTGGATTTTCTGACTTACATGCACAATTCTTTGTGTGGTGGAAGGGTAAAAAATACCCACACTGAGATAGCAGAATCATGCAGTGGGTACAAGGCTGTTCAGATTTGATGTGAAAAAGGAATCCATGAAGGCATACAGCAGAAAAATGTGACCCATATCCAACTTTTTCACAGCATTTTCATCTTTTCACCCAAAAAAAAAAATCTGACTTGTGCCACTTCCATAAAGGGTTTTGAATCTGATTTGTGTCTAATGGTTTTCAAAGCCTCTGCCGTTTCAATCTTGTCACATTTTATCCGATTTTCACATCACTGACGTAAGCCATCCGTCAAAATTCTGCACCTGAAGAAGCCAGATGCGCTCTGTCCAGATGTAAGCAACGGCTGAAAATCACAATTCTGAAATTTGTGACAGAAGTCTGAGAGTGAAACGCATCACATCACAATCCCACCACTCCTGATTACGCATCCAAACAGAGAAGTGCTGCTCAAAAGGCTATCACTATTAGTTTTGCTTTCTTTTGATCAGTTTCCTTCATTTTGTTATGAACTTGTGACAATGCTGTCGGCTCCATTGCTGAATAACATTAAAATAGATCCAAAGATGGCGGCATCCGTTGTCATTTCCATAAACGGTGTGATTCTGTGTGATGCCTATGTTCTTATTCTGTGCGTGCGGGTCGCTTTTGGGGTCATAAATCGTCCACACAGAAGTCTGACTGCGATCGCATCAATCAGTACTATGAACGACCATTTAAAAAGTAAGCATTTTAGCAGAAACATCGGAATTGAGCATCAAGACCTGCTGTGTAAATTAGTCTTTGCTAAAGACTTGGGACAGGCTTGGAGATTCATAACACAATACGACAACAAACCAGCATCCTCATAGATTCTGATTTCTCTTGAGCTATTTTGTAAATAAATGGAGGCATAATTCTCTGCATCTAGAAAGCTGAAAGAAGAATATCCCAAAATACTTACAGCAATAGATAGTTTCACAAAGTGTTGATTTGGGAATCTGAGGACAACTGCATGTCGGACTTTAAGATTTTTAAAGTCTGATATGGTAAAAGTTTTAAATGCCATTTCACAATTGTTTGGGAGTTTATTGTATTTGCATGTGAAAAGAGTTTCAGTTCTTGCAGAGATGTTGTGGAGGGAGTTGAGGTGGTGGTGGGAGATTGCCTTAGGATGGAGTGCTTTTTTTTTTTCTTTTTTTTTTTTCCCCCAGAAGGAAGCTCCTGATTTTATGTGACAGTAAAGAGGCCTTATCTACCATGGGCATGATGAAGTAGAAGACTCTTTGATTTGTTATCTCTCAAAAGTAACAATCTCATGCCCAAGAAAGATTAGTGAGATGAAGGTGTAAAATCAGGCTACGCCATTTTAAGAGTCTCATATAAGATCCAAAGGCTATATCTGCATCACGCTGATAGTACAAATTTAAAGAGGAGCAGAGTTTAGTGACATATTTGACCTTCAGATTTAAAACATTCAGGAAGTAGGATTCATCCTAATGTTGACTGACAACTCTTGAGGTAGAAAAACAAAGTTGTAACTGGGCTTAGAAGAGAATGACTTGAAAGGTTTTTGTATAATTTCTATCTGAATGGAGATGAGAATATTTTCTTGTCTCTTCATTCAAATCCCCGTACCCGCATCTTGATCCCATGTGCTAGTAAATCGTTTTTATTTCACATCTTCTCAGACAATCCAAACCTTTGTTCACATTAGCATCCATTTACATCTGCTTTTGTTGTGTTTGAATTTTTCAAATTTCTAAAGGTCATAGCGAGAAACCGCCAGCAATGTTGGCGGAAAAAACTAAATTCCTTAAAAGATGTGCTCTCTTTTTTTTTTTACGTCGAATCAGATTTTTATACTTTTCATCTTTGATCTTACTGAAAAGGCCACAGAGGCCTGGTGTGTTTAGTCGTCAACATCTACCTTGCTTGTTGATGCGATGTGGCATCGTGGCCTGAAGTCACTAGAGTAACCCTAAAAAAAAAAACATGTGAAAAACTATCAGATGAAAACAGGTGAACTCTCTACATGCAGCTTGTGTCTAACTCATATTGCAGTCATGTATTGAAGGTGAACTATACATAAATCAGTACAAGATTCTCACATTATAATAAATATTGAGTAAAATAAATTTTTTTAATTTACTCGAATAGCTTAAAACAAAGCAATTTCATCAGAAGCAATTGCCCCGAGTGAAACTAAAATAACAGATTTCCACATTTTATTACTTTATACTACACCTTTTTAACACACTGATTTTTATATAGTACAACAAATGGATGTTAGCTTGTTAATTGGTCAGGCAATCAGCACCAACAGTCAGCCAGCACTCTACTGCTTAATACATGCTACGCATAGCTCTTCAACAGATTTTAAAATGTTATTTAGATAAGAGTGACATGTGGCACTCCTGACTGGAAATGGTCACATTCCATGAATATTTTGATCCTAAATGTCATGTTTTCATTATTTATAAGTGGAAGATCATAATTAACACAGGCAAAAGCCTTAAAAACATTGGTTTGTGTGTAGTTAATCAATCAAATGAGTTTCACTTGAGTTGCTGGAATGAATAAACTTTCAATAATCTCTTTTGAATATGACAGTTTTTCATGAGAGGAAAGGGTAGTATCTTACTTCCAGCCAGCCAACTAGCAGGATGCAGCAACAGATGAAGGGGAATGTTTTATGTTTCAATCAGATAGATTCTTGTCTCTCTAGGACTTTACATTTATGACAGAAAATGTAAGCTTATGAAATCGCAGTATAACTTGTACTGGTAACTTGTCCGTGTCTTATGGTGATGCCATTATTCCTCATGCATTTTAGGGTTAATTCCCACCAGGCTTGTTTAGTCCAGTTTAATTGAATTCTGGTTTGTTTGTGTGAATGTGCAATTGAACTCTGATGCAGACCAACAAAGAAAACTCTTAAAACTGTCTAAAAACTTAGTTCTCTGTTTGGTTGAAATGAATCTGGTGAGGTTTGAATGTCTATGTAAATGCCAAGTGGACCGGATACTGCCCGAAAAGCAGAAACCGAACTATAGGGCAGGGCATTCTGGGTAAATACAACCAAGTCTGGCGCTAGAGCGAGAAATGGCTCATAGTCTTTTGACAAACCCAAAAGACAAATTCTACAACTACTACAATCTGATCTGACGGCACTCTATTTTTTATTTACGTTTTTGCGAAAAAGGAAGTTGCGCTCAACACATAAACCTTCTTCAGAGTTTATTTCCTTCAGCAGTTCTTGATGCAGCGCCACCACAGGTGAGGAAGGGAACGGGTTTTTCAAACCATTTGGTTTGTTTGACACAGTGCAGTTTGAAGGTGAACCAAATCAGCTGAAAAAGTAAAAAATGTTGCAATTCTGGTCCCCAATCAAACTGAGTCCACTGGACTCTCGGATGTGGAAACACCCTTAATTTCAGTCTATCATTCAAAATTGTTTCAGTAGTTCAGCTTAAGTTTTAAGAGTGTCTGATTAAAAATGTACTGATTAATTTTACTTACATAAAACTAACAGGAAAGAACAAACTAACATTCATTTAGAGAATTATTTTGGTAATTATTAAATGTGTTTTTATTATTTGTTGTGCCTCAGACTGAAACAATATCCTGTTTATTGGGCGCTTATTGAACATTTTATTTCTCCACTGCTGCTGGCTAACCTACCTGCTCGGCTACCCACTGGTCTGAAGTGCTTCCACTCTTTCGCCGCCATGGTTGTCAGGCAATCCTTCAGTCTGCTCTGGTTCTTGCCTTCTGCACTCAACCATTGCATTTAAACTTTGCAACGACTCCTCTGCCGCAGCACTATGGACCACTGATTGCGCACTATGCTTTTATGGACTCCACATGCTGTAAAGTTGCTAATGTATGATCTCCCACTTCCTCTTTTTGCTGCTGCCTAGCAACCAGCATTGCTTTTCCTTGTCATTTAATTGCTTATTTGCTCCATTATCTAGTGATGCTATAAAATCTTTTGTGCCTGTTCCTTCCACTGTGAAAGTGTTGGATCATTTTTAGTTGATATTTACTAATCACCCAAAAGGGAGCTAACTTTAATTAATGTTAAAAATTGGGCTAACTACTGTTAATTACGTGGCATTTTCAGTGTTTTAGACTGAACCACTTCTCTCCTAAATCCTATTTTTAAGTGGAAATGTCAAAGTTGGAAAGTCAAATATTTTTCATTTCTGACACTGTCATGGATATTAGCCAGTTAATCTTCTGTAGGCTTTTTCTGGCTCCCAACTACTGTTGCTGTTCAAGCCGTCTTCCATCATGTCAACCCACTTCATGCGTTTAAAAAATGACTCATTCCAAAATGCAAAAAAAAATTTTGTTGCCCTGAGAGTAACCCTTCAGGCCAGTTCAGTTCAGTTTTTCTCAGATGATAATTTTCAGTCAAGGACCTGCTGTTGTCGGGAACCATAAGTCATTTGAAACCCTTGCATACCATATTTACCAGCACTGAGTCTGGCAAAAAGAAAGGCACACAGTGTTTTAGAGTCACCTTTTGCTAAGCATATCAAGTCATGCATCCTGCCGGCTCCTGATGATTTTCTACCTCCTAACTCTCACACCTGCTTTCCCCCCGAGAGATGAACAGTGTATGAAGAAATCTATAAAACACAACCGAGAGGGTTGCTGTGCTTAGCTCTGTTTGCGTAGTCCCTCTTTATTTGCTCTTGCGTGACAAACCTTAGATTCATTCGGCACAGGGGAGGCAGTTGCATATGCCTTAAGTTTTCTTTATATCACGAAGTGATGGAAAAATAACCACATTGGTTGAAAATAATTGAAGAGTTGCAGTTCAAATGTTAATTGATACATATCTGATGGAGTAAAATGACCTGATCTGAAATCAGTGCTACAACAAATATTTGACCCAGTATCAACAAATTGTCCCCCAGATATTTGGACAGAAATGAGGCTTCATTAGGCTCTGGGATAAGACTGTAGCGATGATGCATCGCTGTGGAAATAAAAGCCAGAAAGCTGTTCTTTGAAGCTTTCACTCAGTGCTGCTGTTGCGTGGTGAATGCTGAAGTGTGGAGGTTTACACCGTTTCATGATGTCAGCTGTCAGCTTGCTGTGGGTTGCATTGTGGCTACAGCGATGGTCCAGAAATAACCAAACAAAAGACAAATTGTACTCCAAATAACGATTCTTGGTGCAGTGAAGACACTTTTGCAGTTATGGATGTCGTTTTTGGTCAAAATTTACTTTTCATTTTAACTGGCGTTTGAGCCCCTCATAAAGATGTGGGATAAACCCCACCTGGCTAACTGAGAAAAAGCTGCTGAACTGTCTCATTTCCCAGCAGTCCAGTTGATCAATAGATGTGATATTTATGGGACCTTAATAAGAAGTGGTGACAGCAAGGGTTGACAGAGCATAATAATTTGCAAACACATAAATTAAACCGAAGTGGAGGCTACTGGAATCGGAGAAACCAACAGGAGCCGCGGTTTGTTTTGAAAAAGTTCCAAATAATCACTTAACAGTACAGCTGTAAAACCACTGAGCTGAATTCTCATCTGACCAGTTGATAAGCACTTTCAAATTGCCCAGCAACTGGAGGTTTGTAATTAATCAGCTACGTAAAACATCTGCTGCACAGGAGAGCCGAGCGTTCAGCAGTCTGAGCACATATACATTCATCTAGGTAATTTAATTAGTCCAGCTTCAAAAGGAGAGCATTTATGGAATAGCTTGAAACGGTTTAGAGGACTTTTTTTTTTTTTTTTCTTGCCGCATTCCGCTAACTACAAACTGTCCATTTATCAACCATCTCAAATAAAATCCATCTGTTGGCTCGAGCATATGCTAAATATTTACATATTAGCTCTTTTATTAATAAGGGAACCAAAATGTATGATTAAGTAGTAGATACTATCATAAGAGTTGTGTCTAATGCAAAATGTCCAAAAGTCTGAACTTAATTATTTCTTGAACTGTAGCGAACAGATGACATTCTAATGCTGCAACAGAAAAAAGCTTAATGTCTAGTATATTGCTGTCTGGTTCAATTTGAGCAACATCACAGCTGAAGCGGTTCGTTCTTCAAATTTATTTTGGAATCTGAAAAAGAGAGATAAGGAGAAATGGAAAACGGCTGAATATCTGAGCCAATAAAATTAGAATAGTAATGCAAGT
Organism: Girardinus metallicus; assembly: GCA_903067095.1. Classification (NCBI taxonomy): domain Eukaryota; kingdom Metazoa; phylum Chordata; class Actinopteri; order Cyprinodontiformes; family Poeciliidae; genus Girardinus; species Girardinus metallicus. Next base: position 23,249 of record CAEGAE010035656.1, on the reverse strand, counting down.
GGTTTGTTTTTAATCAATCCCGGTTCCACGCTTGCAGACCTAAATGTTGCTTTGCAAATAAAGTATACAGTGTGTTTACGTTTGGTGTAAGGATTATCTATATCCTCTCTGAATAATGGTAGAAAATGTGATATTCCTGCAGAGCTATGGTTTTCTTTGCTCTTATACTTTATTCACCGCAAGTTTATAAATGAACATAAAATGGTTATATAACAGGTAAATTATGGTAAGTATGTTTGTCGTTGTAAAGCACAAAAAGCTTTAGAACTAATATCAGTCTTAGGGTTTAATATTTTCTGATTAAAATGGTTTTTGAGAGAAAAATTCAAGTTGATAAATTTTACCTTTTTAATTAAGCACCTCTACAATTTTTGGGCATCATATATAAATAGTACCTTTCAGAATACTATTTTGTCATCATATTTTGATTTATTTTCAAATTCAACTCGTATTCAAAAGTATTTTATTGATATAAATGTTTGACACCAAATTTCAAAGAATGCTACTTAGATTTTGTGGCACAACTGAAATGACAGGTGCTTTATTGTTCAAATTCAAACACTAAAGCTTTAATATGTAGTTTATCACCATTTTTCAGACACCTGTAAATAAAATCATGTGTATTAAATGAATTTCCATTAGATATAAAGTTTAATAGACTGTCGTTTTACAAAATATTATCTCAAACTTTGAACCTCTTGCAGGAAAAGTGTTTTAGGTATCTGAAAACAGAGTAGAGCACAATGCAAACCGACCAATATGTCCATTCAACCAATCCGGGTCTGCAACGTTTTGGATTTTTTAAATTAGTTTAAAAAGTTTTCTATATGAAAGAACCCACCAGATTATGTCGCATCATCGAGAAAAGCAAAAGAACTGAGAGAAAACATAAACTTAACAGTTGAAATAACAGCAAACTGGAGAGGAATAGAAGAAGGAGGTGAGGAAACGCAGCGGGATTCTTTGTCACATAGAATCCCCCTAAAAACCTATTAAATCTTGTGGCTGTATTGTGGCAAAATGTGAAAAAGTTCAAGTGCTGTGAATATTTTAGGAAAATATTTATACCATCCAACTTTTTATGCACTTGTCAAGTACAAATGACTTTGGGGGCAGCAGATGTTTTCAAGGCACAACAACCACATCAAGTCAAATGATGAGCTAAATTTTGAATCCATATTGATCATTTAGTCTAATAATGTTGCACTGTTGTCATAATTGCATTTGGATTTACTGTCATTTGCAATTAATCCAGATTAATTCCTCTGTATTAATGGTTATAGATCCAGCAAATGACAGCAAATTATAATCCCTGTTTTAATTGGCAATAGATAAGTAGCAAGCAGCATCTACATTACAGAAACTGAAGCATTTTATCACCCGAGTCGGCAGACTGTGGGGGTTTCTCCGAAATGAACTGGTGATTAATCAGATTCGTGCATCATTGCGACAAACGCGTCGCGGGACGGTACAAACTTCCACTGGGGATGTTTTCCTTTCAGCACAGTGGATCTCGTGCTCCACTTTCCAGCTGTGAAAAGTTCTGCTAACTGTTTACAGATTACCATCATTGCTGCTTGCTGCAAACACATGGCAAGTTTCCCCAAATGCACCTTTTTTTTTATGGCATTTTCCATTCTACACACCACAGTTTGGTTACCATAGCAACATATGCCACATGATTTCAGCAGGGGAATCGGGTCACAATTTTGCTATGTTAGATACGACCATTAGTTCACTTACCAGATCTAATAGTCGGTTTCCTTTTCCCGCCATAATGTGTGTGTTTTCGTGGCCTTGCCGCGGCCCGGTGTGTCTGCGTACGTCTGCGTCTCCGTCCAAGCAGAATGAACGGGGCGGATGTTCGCCCAGCCTCAGCCTGGTTCTGCTGGAGGTTTCTACCTGTTAAAAAGGGAGGTTTTCTTTTCCTTTGATAGCCGCTGCCCACATATCTTCTCAGGATGGGGAACTCTATTGGAGCAGATATTCAATGAAATTTGATAATTTTCCAATACCAGCCACTTCTTCCCCTCCGTGTGTCTTAGATGTTCCCTTAGATTGTTCCTGCTTCTTTTCTGCACTGGGTTTCTGGTGTTCAAGGCATTCAGTTAGTAGTTTATAGCTTGAGGCCGTCTTCCTGATGTACTTCTGGATTTTGTTTCTTGCCTGGTTAGTGGCTCTGAAGTGTACCAGTTCATTCCTTCTATTCTGTAGTCTGTGTATTAAAAATATGATTTTTCAAATGCAGTGCTTAGTATGGCTATGGGACATGGACTTAAAGTTTTATCACGACATGTTGTGCTACCATTGTGATTACAATAAAAGTGATAAGAGACTATATGGCTGTAACTATGTGTCACAGCAGTTGAAAAAACATTTCTTCTCATTTTTAACGCACGTCTTTAGGACACCCGTCACATGAAGTGTGGTTTCTGTCTCTGAGCTGCACACGGTTATCGTATTTTCAAATGTATTGCTATTTATTGAAGATTTTGGTAAAACTATCAAACCCAATAATTAACACAGTTTTAAGCATATTTAATTGGAATTTATTGTGATAACAATAAATGTAAATTCTTATCATAAGAGAGTTGTCAACATAAACGATGCAATTAATGAGCTGCTTAGCTCTGGAAAATGTTACTTTATTCTTCTATTGTGAACAAGATGCAATTTTATGTCTTTAACTCATATTGTCCTAAACTTGTTGCTGAGACCTGATGGTCATTTTTTTTTAAACGAGTGGACATAACAGAAATTATGCACCATCGGTTCCCTGGACTGAACCTCGTTACCAGTATTTCTGCTTTCTACTGAATTTGTGGCTAAAATTGTTCAAATTCTGTTTGACGTTTTATTAGCGGTTGTTGTACAGGCGTTGACTGTTAAAATGAGCAACTAATAAATCACAGCCTGTCTTCTATTCTGTTTAAATGTTCATCAATGTGGCGGTGGTAGCCACTATTGATGTTGCTGAAGAAGTTAATTTCTGGGTCAATGTCCTGCTCCGTGTCTTTGTGTTCAGGGTATTGAGTGGATTAAAGCTGTAGATTCCCGTGCTCAGCAGTTTTTTGTTGTACCAGCGTGCTGCCTGTGCCTGTAGTTGTTTTCTATAACTTTTCTTGTTGTGTAGTTTGGCTACTTTTTGCTTCTCCCGCTCCTTTATTTCTCTTAGCTTTGCTTTTTCTGAAGTTTGAAGAAATTTTTGAGGTTTGCAGTTTTCCCCCTGGCTTTTCTTGAATTGTTTTTCTTCGTTATTTTAGCTAAGTCTGCATTCTGTTTTGTGGTGTGTGTTCAGAGAAGTGTCTGAACCTTTTATTGTTCTTTTTTTGTGTAAGTTGTCAGTTTTTTTTTTTCTTAGTTGAAAATGCTCTCATAATAGTTTGTAAATCCCCTTTTCCATAGCAGAGTTCAGCTTCGACGCTTTTCATGTTCATTTTAAGTCTCCCACATATTGGAAAGAACAATGACTGGTTACTCCATGTAGTTATTTAACTTGCTGGGTTTCACCCTTTTTATTTGCCACAGCTGGAGCATATGACCAAAGCATCATTTTCTAATGAGTAACAATATCATTTACTCTAGTTTGCTGCTCCACCGGGTTTTTCTGGAACTCAATCCTCTTATGTCTTTGGCATTTTATAGCCGCACGGCTTTAACTTCCTTCACTGGGTATCGGATCGATCCCTATTCTACTTTTGCCTCAGATATGTACAAGAAAGTTGCACAACTTTTTCATTTAGCTTGTGTCATCAGTATTTGGATTTTTCTTCCATCCCGTCAATGTTTTGCTCAATTTATGCTGCGACTCAGAACAGATTCAGTCTAGCTGTTTTGTGATGTGCTGAATCTCCTAAGCAGGATCAAAGTTTTCAAAGTTTAGTTAAGGCATCTGTTATTTCGCTACCCTTGATATACCACTGCTTGTGGCCCAGTTGTTTGAGAAACTAATTCCTTTTGTAAAAGCCACTTTATCATTTATGAAGCAGATGGATGTTATTTGTGTTGACCAGAGCAGTAGAGATCCAACAGTGAGCTGAGAGAAAGTCCCCAGATCACACACTCATTAAATTTCAATTTGTAGCACAGCTCATCTGAAGCATAAATGTGGGACACATTGAAAATGGTGATCTACTCGGAAAGCTCAAAGTATTTACATTTACTATGTGGATGAGAACTTCCACAAATATCTTTGTGAAGACCAGATTAAGGTTTGGACCAACATCGTCAAGTCAAAATTACTTACGGCAAAAAAACATTGCAACACTTGAATTAAACATATAAAATATTTATATTTGTTGTTAAAATGGGATGTGTAAATTATTATAGAAATAAAACTTAAAAAGCGTTTTGCAGAAATCAGAATAAGAAATTTAGCAAATTTTCTAGGTATCAATTGGGAAAAACATACAAAAGGATTTAGTCAATAAAGAGCATTAAAATCAGGATTTGGGTCACTTTCTTAGAAAATGCTTCCTTCCATGTTTGATAGGTTAATTAAAAGCAGATTTGAATGCAGCAAAGTCGACCTTTTAATAAGTCACTGGTTATATTTGGTTGCCAACATTTTCTATTGTAAGAAGACTTTACTTAATGATTTTGCTCTAATTAAAAATAGAAAGTCTTCTTCACTTTTAGACTTAGAAGTTGTTGTGCACATATGTGGAATTATGATTCTTCACTGATATATTAAAGTTTACTAAATCGAGTGTTTCTCTTAATAACTAGCTAGATGTTAGAGTAATGTTATAGTGGGTTATGACTTATTCAGTGTAAGTCAGCAGGTGCTTTTTATGGAGTATTGTTGTCATTCTTGTTTATACCAAATAAAGTGTTTTAAAATGCCATTTATGCATATTATCTAGAAAAAAATTAGCACGACAAAGTCATGTAGCTAGATGGTTTTAATAATTGTACTCTTTGTCAAACTGAGGCGCTGCACTTTTGTTTAATTTATGATAAGAGAAAATATTTTAATTACAACAATTAAGCAAAAAATTAAATGTGATTTATAAAAAGCTTATCCAGCATATTCTGCAAAACCTGCTTAGAATTTTGTTGAGCATTAGCAGATGTAGCCCTGAAATCCACTTTAGATATGTCTCATAGTTGGAGCGAAGCTGTTTAATTCAGTAAAAATCAAACAAAACATAAAACATTTCTCAGAAATATCAAAAAGGTCTTGGGAAAGTTTTTAAAAATGTAGTGCAATCTTGGACAAGAATTTAACACAAATGTTGGTTGTGACCTCTTGAAACATGTTGTTCAAAACAGTCTGGTGTGTTTTGTTTGACACTCAATTTTGTTAGTGCATAAAGTTTTTTGGGGATAAAACTGTGTATGTCATCTTATCCAAGGATTCTCTAACATATGTTGATGGCGGAACGGCTGAGCTTCTGCTTTGAAAATGGCCTCCTTGTCTGCAATGCAACATCAGCCTCAAACTGCCAAAACTTTGGATAAAAAACTAAATCAATATGTAATATATTCTCCCTTCCCCGCCACTTTTTGACTACAATAAATTGTTTTTGTGTCTATTTAAGGATCGTAGGGTTTGGAAAATCATCATTTTATTTGAACCATAAATCATTGATTTGATAAGTACCTATTTTAGACTTAAAATCTAATATCTGGGTACGTAATAGGAACATAACGGTATGCGCATTTTTAATTATGATCATTGTGAGCAATTTAACCACATTTCCCAGTTTGACTTGAACATAAGTGCCATTGAACATAGTAAGGTGCACCTAGCTATGTAGCTAGTATTAGATATTAGATATGGCGGTCTAATAGTATTAGATATTAGATAGTATTAGCTAATATTATTTGAAGTTCAGGTTGTAGACTGCTGAAGGTTCTTATTGTGAATGAATTTCCTGTGTTGATGCTATGGAGTCTGTCTTCTTCAGAAATAAGAAAAAAAAAAAACGTCTCGTGTTGTTGTTTTGGCTGCCCAGGCAAGCAATAAACAGCCTCAGCCAATGTGTTGGTAGTTTCAGGTTGTTGGGGAGTTTAGCAGACACACCAGACCCATACTGAAGATAGCAACCATCTGGATAAAGGTTAACTAACTGGAGACACACTACACCATTTCTTTTTGCCAGATTTTACCTCTGATTTCCAGTCCCAAGTCTGCATCAATCTGCTGCAGCTGAGGTCAGCTGGTAGGACGAGTCGGCACAAAAATCTTGGTAGAGGGTGAAAAGACTGGAAACTGAGTGTGAGGGGAGAAGAGCGGTCAAATGTTTGAATTTCTTTAGCCACAAGATCAGCTGCAGTGGATTTTTTTTTTTTTCTTAAAGATCTTCCTTGTAACAATAAATCATCTATAATGGCAGTTATAACTTGTTTTTAATTGTCAGAAGATTTTCTGTTGCCGCCACCTACTGGTGTTTGCTGGTTTAATTGTCTCTGTTTTTAGTGTTTCTAAGAAAGTTTGATGTGCTCCGTTGATTTGAGCTGGTTTGAAAAAGCCTGTAGTGTCATCTCTTAGCAAATTCAGTTGAATCTGTAGTCTTAAAAATCCATAAAGATAATGTGTAGACCGTCTTCAGCTTTTTTGAGCATTACTTGCTAGGTTGGAGGACTAAAAGAAAATGGAAAATTCTTTCTTGTAGAGTCATAAAGCTGGAAATATAAATATTAAATTTGTTTACTTTAAGAAAATGAAATGGCATGTCTAATGGCACACTACGTTTTCTACCAAATGAAAAAAAATCCTGTTTTTGTTTACCGTCTTTGTTGCACTCCACAATATGACGCAACGGCACCAGGTTGGGTTGAAATTCTGAGAAAACTTGAATCCCTTTCAGAGTTTAAAGTCCTCTCAAAACTTAGTTAAATATTAAGTTTGCACTGAGGCATTTTCAGTATACATTCTGTTATTGGTAAACCTAAAGCAACCTCCTATACTCCATGGTTAATAACTTCCCTTCATGAATAATTCATCTATACTTGTAAATATGGTGGCCAATAATTCTCCATTTAACATTTCGAGAAGAGGGAAAATATATCCATAAAACAGCACACATTGGTGACTGCAGTCTTACTCCTGGAGAACATAATTAGTTCTACATGACTAATCAGTGAATGCAGACGAGCATTATAGATCTTTTAGAAAACTGAAAACAAATGCAGATCAATATCAATATGACCTGTTTTTATGTTTTTCAATTAAACTATGATTGGTTTACAATACTGATTTGAAATGCTTATTCACATCAAGCTGTGTCTTAGTCTCAAACTGATTCGTAATGCTGATAATATGATAATACTAATATAATATAGCAAAACAAAATTTTGTTTACAACTACGCATTTAAAATCAATAAGTTTTGAAGCCGACCGGCAGTAACCTTCAGAGGGCAATCAAGCGAATAAGACTAAATTTTTAAAAAGGTATTTATCATAAACTACATGAGCAGTTTTGAAGATAAAGAAAGTCTGATCATTGTATAATAAACTGTGTTTAATTCAAGGACATTTCATGGAATAGTATGTAGTCTACTCAAAAAAAAATTATTTAGAAACCTTAAGTGGGCTTAAGAATTATAAAGAATTATCTGCATGAGTGTCATATTTGGTGTTGATAGTTTAGAAAAAACAGAAGAATGTTATTCACACAAAAAGCCTTTAAATAAGCCCCACAGTGGTGCAGCTGTTGGCACTGTTGCCTTGTAGTGAGTCTGAATCCCAAGCTGAGGTCTGTCTTCACAGTTTCCATGTTCTCCCTGTGAATGTGTGGTTCTAACCAGGTACTCCAGCTTCCTCCCACAATCCATAGACATGACTGTTAGCTTAACTGAGCTCTCTAAAATGTCGGTAAGTGTGAGTGTGTGCGTGCAGAGTTGTTTGTCTTATGTGTCTCTGCGTCCTTCGATGGTCTGGTGACCCATCTAGGATGTACCTCATCCCAGATGTGGTGAATCTGGGATGGCCACTGCAGTACAGTGAAACCATGGTGATGTTAGGGAAACTGGCTGGAGAGCATTTGAGTTTTGTGACATGGTGCATTAGAAGTAGGCATTGACAGATTGGGTTTTTCGGGATGGACTTGGTCATCAAAGATGCTCAGGTCTTCACTGTCACCACCTGCCTAAACCGTTGACACAAGCCAGGATGGATCCAGGCTTTAATGTTTAGGCCAGATTCAAACTTCCCATCTAAATGCTGCAGCTGAAATCAACTCATCTGGCCAGGAAATATTTTTCTTTTGATCTGTTATCGTCCAAGTTTGGGGATTCTGTTTGTAGTTTTGAATCAGTTAACTGTTAGCTGACAGAAGTGGTACAGTAGCAAATCTGCTAAAAAGTTCATTGTTTTGGGCATTTATAGATTGTATCCATGGCTGAAGCATGGCATTAGCCATATCTGTGATTTGAGTATTTTGTTGCTTCAACAGACACTTGCATGTGATTTTAATTGCATTTTTGACATTAGCAAAATATTGAAAAAGTTTTGTGCAAAAATGTGACGGTAACACATTTTTGCACAAAAAATGTGCAAAAATCCTTTTTATTATTATTTTTTTTTAATCTAAAGCAAGTAGTTAATTCAGAAGACTGTTCCCTGACTTGTAGTCTTTCCACTGAAGATAACACCTGCAGGGATTCAGTCAATTCAAGCCGCCCATCATAAAAGTGAAATAAAGCTGATGCGTCCCAAATGTGAAAATGTTAAGTGCTTAAGGTATATGCTATTTAAAAGAGGCGTCAGATCAGCATAATATGGAACTTCTTTTGAATTGTAATTTCATGTTTGGATAATTAGATGTCAACATGGCCATCTGTGACACTGCAAATGTAGCCTGCAGCACGGCAAATAACACTGAGAGGTGTGAATGGCGTGCGTTGACCCTCGAGCAGCAGCCTTAAAACTCACACCTGAGCTTAGTCAAGCAGACAACTTTAGTCTGCTTCGCTGGATCAAACGAGCATCTGGTGATTTGTTGGGATTGCTTTTTCTTTTATGTGTTCAAATCTCATTCCAGTGATTCTATTGTTTCCCATGACTCCCTTTTGCACCTCTATTAGCTGTCAAACATTCCTCTGCCCTTCCTTCCTCTCCACAGAGGGCCCTCTCTGAACGGTGCATCCTTCATCTCATATACCGGACTATTTCTGCTGCGGATGGTGCAAGTTCATTGGTTTCCATGATGGTCATGAGGGGATAGTGAGCAGAGCTGTGCTAATGCAAGCATCCCTTCAGATGGAACTTGCTCTGTTTACTAGGGCCTCAGTTTTCATCCTCAGCTCAGTGGATGCAGCTGTCATGGCTGGTGGCAGGGTATCATGTTCTCTAACACTGCTCAGCATCGGGGCCAACTCAGCATGTCCATGGTGTTCAACGGCGCTCGCATTCTGTGACAGGATTTGGATTCGTACTGACTTTTTGGATAGATTTCAGCAGGAAATGGGAGAAACTTTCATAGATATGAATGAAACAAAAAATAAAAATATTCAATTAAATATTCTATTTCTTGCTATTGTATTGCCGGACAGTGTGAAATGCATTAAAGCATGTTTAGAAGGTTTTAATAAACAACGGTTTCAATTAAGGTCAACATTGAAATACAAGCTTCAATTTTGGGTTTTATATATTTGTACATCCGACTCTAGAGGAGTCAGAGCCTCACAAGCCATAAGCCTCACTGCATGTCACTGGTATACAGTTGCATGTGATTTAAAGTGCATATAAAAATACATTTTATCTGGAGTTTGGGGAGGGATATAACGATTACATAAAAAGTCAACTAAAAAAGACATTGTCAGCTAGTGCAACCTTTATGCAATGGCTAAAATTGATCAGATCACATCACAACATAAAGGTGATTGCTACGTTTCAGGGTCTCTCTTGAATGTAGAAATACGTTCAGAAATGCTCAGGAGACGAAGCAAAGCACTGAGCAGGTGTCATTTCTGAAATGGCATATGAGGAAATATTATGTCAAAGCGCGTCATATCTGCTGAAACTGCAAAACCAGCACCGACCTGTTGGGTCACAACACCTCTGAGGATGTGCTGTGATATGTGCAACCTGCAACAAGGACAAGGGGAAAGCGAGGTGGAACATCTGTTCTTGTGGTGCAACAATGATTAGCAGAAATCAAAAACAAGTTCTCTGCTCGGTGGATTTGTCATTGATGCCATAAGAAAGACTGTGTACAGTTATGTGTAAATAATACAATAATGCAATCTAAAGAGAGAGAAACTACTTGCATCCTTCAGTGTGTGCGACACAGCTCATCTGCCTTACCTCACCCTTCTCTCATGCATTTAAAAAGGAAATGCGAAAATTCAGCAATTTTCAACATTGTGACCATGACCTTGATCTATGACCATTTTAACAATGAAATCTACTAAATAACAGTGATATTAGGCTACCAACTGACTTGTTTTTTGACTAGGTTTCCAGGAATTAACGCGCTCATAGGTTGTTTTGATGTCCATCAAGGCAGAGTGAGATGCGTTCTTGAAAATGTGACACCGCATGCAAAAGGTCAATAGACAAGATGGATGGATGGATATATGTGTGTTACCTGATTCTATAGTTTCAAATATTAAGCTTTAAAAGGATTTAATAGAAGCAAATTATTTTTCTGTTAGACTGTTTCCAATTCTTTCCCATCATATTTGATATGATATAGTTCTGTGCTAACAATATAGATTTCTTTATTATTTCAGTAACAAAAGGCTTAATAAATGTTTATTTGCATTTTTGTTCTGCAATAAGTAAAATAAAATAGCTTTTGTTTACATTAATAAATTCATTTTTAAATGAGAGAAGTTGCCAACGACAGACCTAGTTTGCACACTCTATTTGCTTTCTTGATTTTTGCTATATTTTGGTTGGGTTGTTCATGTCCTCATAAATATACAAAATTACTCTCCGCCCTCCCCTTGATCCTCAGAAACTGCAGACGTGATTTTCATTTTCATGGTTCAATAAATGACTGTCATTTCTCCACCCTCAATGTTGTACTGACTCTCAGGAGGGCTCCATAAGTTGAAGGTTTGAGGACCCACAGCAAGGACAAAAGGAAGTTGGTTCAAATCTAAACTTTGTCATGACAGAAAGACAATAACTCTAAATACATTTTAACATAGTGATAAAGGGGGAACATCCAGAAAATCTGGCAGAGAGGGGAAAAAAAAATTTGATAATCAGTACTGGGAAGCTGGAGTGAATGGCAGATGTTCACAGTGCTAATGAACTACTGGTGTGGTAAGCTGGAAACTGGGACAAATGAAGGAATCCCTTGGATGGGAATTACTAGACAAAAAAAGCAATAAATTCAAATAAAGAAGGACTACAAAAAAATCAACAAATGACAGTGATTTCTTTTACATTGTAAGACAGTCCATTAAGCAGAGTTTGACATAACTACAATTATCAAATGCGATTACCTTTGGAAGTCCAGTCCACATGTTTATATCTGGCTGTGAGTTTCTCCACGTGGCTTCATAAATGAGTGACACCTTTAAAGCATCGTCTTCTTAAATTTAGCGGAGACATTGAAGGATTTCAGGAACACTCTTAAAGCTCACTTTGTCATCATGAGAGCCTGGCAGCACATGTAATTTTACTACTCTGAAAGGCGGTAGCTCTATTCAGGTGTGCTCAGTCTCATAGTGGAGACAATAACTGCCTGTGCTCTTCTTTCCTTTGGTAATTGTCTTTTGATTGAGGTCATCGGGACAATTAAAACCATTGAGGGATGAAAAGTGGTAGTGGGAGACTTTAGACAGCTATGCCAGGTGGTGCTGGAGATGAACAAAGCACACGCAGGAGATAATTGGGTGTGGAAAAAGCCGATGAAGTAAGGAGAGGACAATGTACGGAAAGTTGTCTACTGTTGTATGACAGTATATTAAATGTGTGGATTTTTTTTTTTTCTTTTTAAGGTTGCATTCACACCAGCCTTGTTTGGTCCGCTTTGAGCGAGCTCTGCTTCATTTGCCTTGAAAGTCTGGTTTATTTGGGGAGGTTTCAATGAGGAGTTGAAATCCGATGCAGACCAGAAAAAGCAAACTTTGATCCACCTAAAAACCTAGGACTCTGTTCGGTTGAAGTGAACTGTGGCACAGTTTGAATGCATATGTGAATAGCAAGTGGACCATAGACCACTCCCAGAATAGTAAGCAAACTTTAGTTCAGGGGATTCTGGGTAAATACAACAAAAATCAAGCATATGAGTTTAGTGCTAGCTGTAAAAATATCTTGTTTCCTTTTGCCAATGACAAAAAAAATCCTACAACTACTAAAATCTGATGCTACTAGAAGGAAGTTGTTGTTCGTGTCTCTTAGAAATTTTTGTGTCATTTCCTTCAGTAGTTCTTGGTTCAAGTGAGGGGAGGGGGAAAGACGTTTTTCAAAGGGTTTGGTTGGTTTGTCACTGTGCAGCTGAAAATTTAATAAATGTTGTAATTTTGGCTCCAGAGTATCAGGCTTGAAAACACCTTTAAGGTGTTTAAGTTAGCCAGAAAGTGTAATTAGTGATTACGAGTGTGTAATCTCTGTGTTTTGGAAGATTTAGGCTAAAATCATAATCCTTTCTTCTAGGTTTCATATCTAGCTGCTGTGCTGTGGTTTTATATCCATGTAACAAATGCTAAGCAGTAAAACATCTTAAATAAAAAAATGTCTCAATGATAAAGGTAAGGTTTAACTTTAAATAGGAGGGACAAAACACGAGGCCTAACGGGCAGTATGTGGTTTAATTTTTCGTATGAAAACAGAAACTGTCCCTATCAGGGACAGATTCCTGCCTGTAGCACAGCAGACGGCCATGGTTACAAAAAGTGTAGCTAAATCCATAATATACTTGGAAACACTAGTTATTATAGTCAAAGTGTTAGAAGTTGAATTGCATTATTCATAATGTCAGCCACAAGTAAAATGTAAAAAAAAAAAAAAAAATCATGACCTGTCAACAGTTCAGAGACGAGGCGCATGATGACTCGCTGTAAATCTGAAATTGTTATTGATGAAAACAAAATGCATCACTCGGCCAAGCTGTGTCAAAAGCAGGTCAGTGGTTTTCCAGGCTGTCGTTTGTGACAAAAAACTTGATAAACTATTCAAAGCGGGGAGAGGAAATGGTTTCTGGGCATTCAAACAATGCCTGCCTCAGCTGTGATAGTCGTCTGAGTGACGGTTATGAGGCTGGAGTTATAAAATAAATACTCATCTCCCCAAATTCTCTGTTATCTACTCTAGCTATTTTATTTTATATTCTTTTTTATGTTCAGGGTGTGTTGCAGTACTAAATTGTCCTGTCTGTCTCTGCAGATGATGTGGAATTGAAGTCTGTTTCAGTCTTTGTCTTTTGTGTATGTCTGAGGGAGATTTAAACCAAAAAAGTGGCTGTGATTAAATTTAGATTTGTGTCAAAGATTTGTTGTGTAAATCAATTGCTTGCAGCTCCTAGCAACTCACTAAGGCTTTATGGGTTTGACACATATCCTGATTTATTAATGGACCAGCTGTAGGTCCCCAAAATTCTTCAAATTTTAAAGTTGGAAGTAAGGAATAAAGAGTCATTTTGTTTTTCTGACATTCTGTTTCGACCCACACCTGCTAAATAGTACAAGGAGCACTCCTGAAAAACCGGACACACTGTGTGCCTTTAAAACAAACAAACAAACAAACAAAAATACATGGGAGAGTCGGTGTCCATGTTTAAAATTGTTATGTTGCCTCACTTACTTTTTCAAAGTTCCAGTGATGTACAGTGAAAAGTAGAGAGCCATGCATTTACTGAGGGAAGCAAGTGTTGTGTTGATAGAAATTAGTACAGCCTCTGAATATAAAGTACTTTAAGACAAATTAATAGCTGCCTTCTGTTGAAACACTTAGCATTACATGACCTGGATTATTGATCTGCACCAGCATATGGTCAGTAAGTGCTCGGTGGAATTATTTTTGTTTTCAGAAACACACAATATTATTTTCTTTTATTTTACACTTCAACCAGACACAGCAAGAATTAACGAAGCCCCATCGCTACAAGATGGAAAACAGTTCTTCTCTTTTTTTTATGTTTGGACTGATCTTACTGGTCTGCTTATGCTGTGTTTAATGTCAGTGGAGACATGGGCCGATTTTAAATTGTCATTATGATATCCTTGAGAAAATATCTTTTTTGGGGGGATTGTAGTTTGCCTATGGTTGTAGTTTGGCATTGGCAGTGGAGGAAGTGAATAAAGCCATTCCGTCTCTGTTGGCCACGCTTCCAAATGTTGAGCAATTACAGTTGATAAAATGTAGAAGTAAACGTTTTAGACATTTTATGGCTGGCGAAGATGTCGTTCAACTCGGCACTTCTCTCTCTGCAGTGGGCGATGGTTGTTTATCAGGCTATAGCAGTAGTCGTTTCAACTTTTAATTCAGTTTGTTTATATTGTGCCAATTCACAAGATGGCTTCTCAAACCAATAATTAATTAATAATTAGTTATAATTTTACCTATGACATTTACTTATTAGTTAAGTTTTAAAACATACAGTAGTTTTATAGGAGTCAATTTCTTTGGCGTTCTCTTTATAAAAGAAAACACTGACGGCATTATTGGCAGCTCTTAGCTTGTTAATTAGTCTGTAGCTTCTCACTTTAAGAAGCTTCAGTAAGTTTATTTTATCTGAATGATTCCAATTTACAGCAAATATGATCTTAAAGCACTTTACAAAAACAACAGAACTAAAGATTGTGATTTAATTTTGGCACAAGGACCTCGTTTGAAATGTTCCTACTTGAAAACTACGGTAGCCCACTTAGACAAGTCAAACTGAATTGTTTTACTCTTTCTACAAATTCTTTCAATCACAGATTTTTGAAACCTTTGTGTTTTTGGAATCAGACAAAAAAAAAAACAACAATATAAAACCAAGTTCTTAGTTTTCTTGAAATCTTGTCACTCTTAACTTCTTGGACCCTGTATCCTCTCTCATCCTGTGAGATCGATGTGTCTTTACACCAATACTCTCCCTGATTTTCAAATAAATAATTTAATTATTGGGTGTATTAATTACCCTGGAGTTGTACTAAATATGGATGAGGCATTGATGAAAAAGAATTGAATTTAAAAATTGATCTGTTTATTTTTCATGGTCTTCTCTTCCAAAGCATCAAAAACAAACACAAAAGATTAGCAAAACCCATTTTGGTTTTGTTGTATTTAAGGATGCTGATTTTCCATTAGTTTTAAGCAACAAACAGTCAATAAGAGTGCACTGGTGAATAAAAATAAGCAGACATTTCTTACCATTCAGAAAAACAAATAAACAAAGAAGTGAATGATGGGAATTACCCTCTTAGCAAAGGCAGTGTTACATCAGATTATTTTGAACAACAAATTGGATATCAGCACACTAACACTTTGCCTCCCGAAGGTGTGAAGCTGAGCATCAGGACTTAAATCACGATGTTATCTGGTGACCTTTTTGGAGCTGATCCAGCGAGATTGAAATAATGAGTTATGCTCTGGGCTCAGACGATTTCACTTTCAGACATTCAATAAACGTCCCCCTGTCTCTGTCAAATCACCACGGGTGCTGCTGCTCTACGGAGTTGTCATTACAGTCTCTGGTATCAGACTGACTTTCTACTCCTCAGTAAGGAAGAGAAGTTTGTTCATAACGAACCGGAAAATATGTGTTTACTCGATAACATGTAAATATGATCCAATTAAACTGTGATAGACAAATGACCAGTTAGTTTGTTTTCTTTTGCAATACCCCTATTTATGGTCTGACATTTTATCAGATAATTATAGTGTTGCTATTTTCAGTTATTTTTACTTAATTCACAATACAATCGGGAATCTTTATGTGGCTCTTTATGGGGTCAGAAGTCAGTTTATATTGTAGCACATGTCTCATAAGTGTCAGCTTGTTTATGGTTTTGCTTTTGTCTCTTGCATCATGTGCAGTTTTTTTATGACACAATATTAAATTTTACCGTCTGTATGCACAGCTGTGCAGGAGTCCTCTTTAGAGTCATGGCAGGCGGGTTGGAATAAAAATGCAGAGGGCTACACCTCTTTCATGTAATTAGTGAAACATTGGAAAATCTCTAACAGGGAATACTCTTTCTGTTTGATTTTATCGCTGCTGTTAATTTTTATTTTTTTTGTCGTGGTGACTGCCAGCATTAGGCCCTCGGAACAAAATCACAAGCTCAGTTCTCTTGCATGTTGTGGTGTAGGCATGTGAGGATTAACATATTTGTTTTGATTCACAGACATTTGCACGCAGGGTGTAAGTACAACAGGACAATAACGACTGCAAAATCATACCAGTGATTACACTGCTGCTAAATCTAACCCGTTTTTCTACTAAATTAAGAGTCTATCGATGAAAATGTTTCTTCAACAGTCTGCTGAAAAGCTAATCAGAATATTTGAAACTGTTTAGATTTGTTAATGGAGATAAGTGGTGGGCACTGCTAACTAAAATGTTAGCTGCTCTAACTCTGAAGCACAAATTATAAACATTAGTTCCGCTAACGCTAAAGCGCTACACCAGCACAGTGTTTAGCGGAAGCTAATGCTAAAGCGCTAACTTCAATTCAAATTATATCTGCCGTTGAAACCGTTCTGCTGTTAAACCTCATTGTTTGCAACTTTAAAAAGCCATTTCTTTTTAAAATCAACATGCAAAAATATTTTCCATTTCCAATCATTGTCAAAAAAAGTTTCAGGCTCAGAATTTTCTTTCAGTCCTGGGGAAGTTACACAGGACATAATTTACAAATAATGGACTGATTTTAATATTTTACATAAACACTCAGGTTTTGATGTAAAAGTTAGGAATGTTCACGTTTTCATTGATGTTCCATGAGACTTTCTTGTGCAAATGAAATTGTGAGTGTGTTTTTATAGCTTCGGGTAAATATTTTTGAACATCACAAGTTGTAATGCACAAGTAATGAGCGTAGTTGACGTCGCGATTGTGCTATAATTATTTGATAGGTGGGACACCATTCAGTGGCCCTCAGCAGTTCAGACAGAAAACTGAAAATCTGGGGAACAGTGGTATAAAATAATAACGGTCTTTATTTATGCACCACTTACCTTCATGAAGTGCTTTACAAAGGCAGCAAAGAAAACATTTAGTCATCTGATTTTGAGAGAGAGCTCAAAACAGTGGTTAAGTAAAGAATAATTGGAAGTTACATCTGGATGGACTGAAACTTGAGTAGAAGATTGTTGATAAAAGTGTATCTATATAAAGCATTTAAATGAGGTCACTGATCTAGTTGACCTCCTTTCCGGAGGCATGGTATTCTAGCTCCTCAGGGCTGTGAGTCCAAATGATCTGTCCTCTTTGCAAAAGACGAAAGGAACCTAACCGAGAACATCAAAGCACTGTAAGGTCAGAGATTTATATAACAGCTGGAAGAAAGTCCTTGTGAGTAAAAGCTGTCATTTTATGATATACAGTCAGCACAGAATCCGTCTACGATAATTTAATGAACAATTCTAAAAGGCACACAATGGTATATTGTGTGTAAATGTGCCACAGTTTGGTGCTATTATAAATCAGAAGTGACATTGCTTAGATGTTGATAGCAATGCATCCATCCACCAGTTGGTTCACCTACTTCAGTGGCTTTGTAGTTTTCCCTCGGCCCCAGCCTGAGGCTGACGCCATTTCTGAGCGAACGTATCCTGGTGAAAGTGAGAACTTAAAAGCGGAGGTGAGAAGTTTACTAGCTGAGGTGTTGGGATAGTTTTCTGCTACCTTTCTTAAAGCAAAACAAGTAGTTTTCAAATTTCACTCATTATTTTGTAAAAACAAGTACCTGCTCTGTTTCTTTTTATTTCAGCCACATTATAAGGCTGGTTGGTATATGTAGTTTCACTGAAAATGTGGAGCAAGGAGAAGGAAAACTAAGTGTTAAACGCTAAACAGAAGAAGAGGTCTCAGCTGCATGGTAAGCTTGATCAAGCAAGTCACAAAATGAGCTCATGTCTTCATCATTCACCATTAAATCCTTTTTATCATGTTTTTTGTGACTTGATGGTATAACGGGCTTAACGTTGACTTAATGGTGGGCTAATCTGGAAAAAAACAATGTGACTTTACCAAACATTTCTCCTTTTTTTTTTTAAATGGATTAATCCAAGTTTTAAGTTCATCCTTAGTAGTCTAATTGAATCCTCTAGTGTATGAAAACACTTATTTAGAGCTTAGTGGCAGCAGGCTTGGCTGGGATATAAACACATCTCAAGGCAGTGCTTTTGTCTTCTTTAAATCCACTTTTAAAACTTGATTTTTATTATTAAAAGATGCATTTAAGAACCCAACAAGTTGATGGTCGCTTTTCTATGGCAACTCTATATGCACTTGTGCCAAGCAGGTCCTGGGTTCACATTTCGGTCTCTCTGGACATATGCAGGTTTTCTCCAGGTACTCCTTATATGTCAGCCCAAACATGTGAATGTTGGGTTAATCGGTCTTTAGGTCAAGGGTCAGAGGTCAGCAGCCTGTGGCTTTAGAGCCACAAGTGGATGTTTGGATCTTCAATAAGAACTCTTAATCAGTTTGGTTGAAAATTACAAAAAAGCAACTTTTTTTAAATATAGATATTTTCATAAAAGCATATTCATGTAGTTTTTTAAGGAATATTTGCAGCCAATATTTACATAACATAATACATAATTTCATAATCTGTTTTTCTTAGTTTGGAAACTGTATCTATTGATATAAACTGGTCTTTTATTTTTAAATATATTTTCTCCCAAATATTAAAACACAGAAGAAAATGCATCCAACCTCTTTTTGCAGAGGTTGGATATCTGTCTCTGTTTAAAACAATCTAACTTCTTTTTTTTTTTCAAAAGGACATTTAACATTAGTGGCTGTAAAAATGGCTCTTTTGATCATAGTTTTTGGAGACGCTTTTCTTTCTCCGTTTCATGTCCTATTTTTTTCTGTTCTTGAGTTTTCCAAGTTTTGTTTTTTAAATTTTTCTACGATGCCTCCCATCAGTGACTGTCCCTTGTCTCTTCAACACAGTGTTGTCACATAGCCGGCTGATGTTTTTATTTGGCAAATTAATCAATATAAATTAGAGACAAATCAAGAATTACTTCCTTTAATGCCTCAAAATAAGAGTCTTAAATGAAGAAAGTGGCTTTAACAACCATCGGTCTGTTTTAAATGTATTAATTTAAAATGATTCACAAACATAACTGAAATTACTTTGTAGTGTCATCAAATAAATGTCACTGTTCAAAAGACTTCACTTTGATAAACATCATGCTCTTCAAACAGTGCATCTGTCCTTCATTTCTTTTTTCAACAGTTGTACAAAAATATTAATACAGAAACTTAGACTTAAACTTACTGAAGGTAAAACTTATCCCATCTACAAATAAAAAGGACTCTGTTGTAAATATGTGGAAGCAGCACTAACAACCTTGACATAACTCCAAGTGAATGTATATGAGTTTGTGCTTCTTTTTTTTTTTTTTACAAATGTTTTGACTGCTTTAGCCACAGGCCGCATATTTACGGTTTGTGATTATGTGTCTTGTTTGTTGCAGGACAAGAATAATTGCTAATTTATCTTATTGTTTGCCCGATGAAGCAATTGTTGTGATATGGACAATATATGCCCATGGTTTCCGCTGTCACAATATGCACAAATCACTGAACAAGCATGACGGGGATTAGCATCACATCACAGTGAAGTGTCATTCAGTTGCTGTGGCTTACACATATATTTAGCATAATTATTATGAAATGCTTACTAATGAGCAGAGGTGTAAGTGCTGCTGCAGTATTTACTGATTTTAATGTTTTTATAGCTGAAAATACAACCAGCACAGCCATTACTAGAATTCAGGCGTTGATTATCATTCCTGTTAATCACCAGCTCTTCCTATACAGAGTTTAAATTTTAATTATCCAGACAGCATTTTTTACATTGTCCTCATGTCAATGTTTTATTTAAATCATGTGCTTTATGACTTTTTCCTGATTATTGTGACGTTTCAACAAGAAAGCACCGAAGCTGCTGAATAAAAAAATAACACCTCATAAAATTTCCAGAGTGACGCGCAGAATGTCAGAGCTGACAAACATGTACAATACTGAACATGAAAATACAAGAAGTGTCTCTCTGCCATGTAGATCCAAATATCATTCATACAGCTTGTGGAACACCAACAGAAGCACATTATGACATCCCTTAGTGATATCGCCCTAAAATACACAATATCTCACAGCAAGTGGTTAATGAGAACATAGCTGCTGTGGGTGATGTGTTCAGGAGATATTTATGGCCTGGTGATTTATGTCTACTTTGCTTCATGTGGAACACATCACGTGAAAATACAGCAAAGAGACACGTTGGAAGCATCGCATCATGAACTGTGTGGACCTTGTCGTTCTCTTTGCTCTGCCTCATTAATAATGGTGTGGCTGAGCTGGGATCAGAGGCGTTGTGTTACCCGGCCCTACAGCCTCCTAAGGTACATGCTTGGAGATATAACAGAGAGCTGCACAGTTATAAACTTTGTTCTCTTGTTTTTGCTAATGTCAAGTTAAAATTGCACACAGTGTGTAAATCATAATCTTCAGAATTCCCTTTGCTGTTTCCAATTGATGTTTGTGTCCAATCAGAAAATCAAGCTGCTTTCAAAGAAGAGGAGGAGAAAAAAATACCAATGCCAATTAGACATGGACTGGTTGCCATCACCAATACGCTTTCAGTACTGTTAAAATTTCCTATTACACAATTCCTGCATGCAACTATTTCACATTGTGTTTGAAGATGTAAGCAAAAATCCTGAGTTCCAGTTTTCTCCACCAGTATAGAGCATGGAGCAGTACTGCATTGCAACAAAATGGAGCCAAATATTGACTATAAATATCGGCTGAGTTTTATTTATCGGACCGATACCGAATCATTAATACATGACTAATATCGGCCGATACCGATAATAGTTCTGTATTCTTACCTGCAGATATTTATCATCTACCGTTCACAAGTTACAGTTGGCTGTAAACTGGCTACAGGAGCAGACATCCCGACTTATTACCCAGCTTATATCAGCTGTTTGTTCTTCTAGTGCTACTCTGTTAAGGAGCAGACTGTCAAACAAATTATGTGCAAGAAGCACTTAAAAATGTTTCACAGTGTTTCTTTGGTGAGTTTATTCTGTCTTTCCTTGAGTCTTATTCACAAGATTTTACTGTAATTATCAACAGGTTAGCAGCAGTATCTGTAAGTGCTGGTTTTCTAGATTGTGTTATTCAATTTTGTTTAAAAAAAAACAACAAAAAAAAACATCTGTTATACTGTGAGAATATCACACTTCCATATGTCTATTGCCAAATATTGTTTGTCAATTTGTCATTTGTACATTTTTGGAATTGTAAAGATTATAAAAACAAATCAATATCACTTTCTGGAAACAAGATTGCAAACACTAATCATTTCAAAACATGTTTAAAATAAAAAAAGTGTAAGCTTCTCCTGGCTCTGCTAGAATACAGAGAGTAAGGATGAAGAGGAAAAAATATGCTTTCTTTAAAACAAAGAGCACAGCAGCTGGAGATCAAACAAAATCGCAGATCAAGAACAAAGAAATCTGAAGTGTTGTTAAATTTTAAGTTCATACCGGTATATTTCTTCTTTTTCCTCTTCATTCCCCCGCCCCCTTTTGTCAGCTGGTGTCTAAGGACTGTTGCTACCAACTCAACATGACTGAAGCTGCCTTAGTAAAGGTGCATAAGATTCTGAAAAATATATCAGCTAAAGATTTCATTGAAGTTATGCCAAACTTTCAACACAAAGCACATTCATCTTGTGGAGTTGTTAAATAATTCCTTAATGTCAAAGTAAATTCTACATCTTGATGCGCTGTCAGCATGTGACTTCAGCTGGTTAAGACTGAGCCACTACCAGGAGGATAAAGTTAAGTCCAAGCTTGACAACTTGTTTGTGTGTTTGAAGAATAAAAGTGTCTGTTGCAAAGACATTTAGGAACCCTACACCGTATTTAACTTATTTGGCAACATTTTGGGGTACGTGATAGAAAAAAGAGAGAGCGACAGACAGGAAACAAATTATTTCTAAGGACTGTAAGAATACCTTAACTGGCTGCTAACAAAGCTAATGTTAGCATTTCCTGTAAAGCTTGTACATCCGTTATCCTTACATACGCCATCATCCTCTTACATCAACTGCCATACTTTTCTTTTATCTAATTCTTAACTTTGCAGCAATCCTGATACCCAGCATGCATGTGACTGGAAATGTGGATATCTTCATTTTAACAGGAGTGGAACGTAGCTGTGTGCAGATGGCCTCATATTGCGGAGTGGCCATCTACAATATGGCTAACAAAAACCAGAGCAGAAACTATCTGGGAGAGAAACACAGCAAAAAAGATGAACTCTGATAATAGTAAAATCCATGAAATAAAAAATATCACCGAATTTAGCAACAACAATCGCTTATTCATTTTTTGTGTAGGATAGAGAAACAGAAAGACGGAGTCAAGTTATCAACTACAGAACGAACAT
Source organism: Girardinus metallicus (assembly GCA_903067095.1). NCBI lineage: Eukaryota > Metazoa > Chordata > Actinopteri > Cyprinodontiformes > Poeciliidae > Girardinus > Girardinus metallicus. Next base: position 710 of record CAEGAE010035656.1, on the reverse strand, counting down.
GACGTTATGAGAAGGAACAGTTCAGCTTTCTGAAAGGTATTACAATGAAATAGTCAGATGTTGTTTCTACAAGGAGATAAATTACAGACAGAACATAAAATAGGAATAACTGCAGATGTTTTCCTATTAGTTCTGAACTAATAGGCTTTTTTCTACATTTTAAATAAAGGTCTGGATTGATAATCTCTTGTTCAAAATCAAAAACATTTAAACAGATCATAATTGATCTGGATGGTTCTACACAAAACAGATTCTTTAAAACACAATTTGAGATATATGAAACTTTATTCTACTCACGAAAACACAAAAGGAATATTTTTGATGCATCTGGCAATAAGGCCATCTACAAATTAGGCAACCACATCCTTAAAAACATGATCTTTAAAAACAGACTGCGATTTGTCAAACCTTTGTTCTAAGAACGCAAATTAAAAAGGTTGATCTAAAATTGTTGTGAAAATCTTGTCTATTTTGAACTCGGTGTTGTGTATCATCTTCTCCTGGGACTAGACATATTCCTATTAGGGCTGAAACGATTCCTCGATTGATTCGAGTACCTCCATTATTAAAATTCCTCGAGGAAAATTTACCTGCCTCGAAGCTTCGTTAATTTATGTTTTAATATTTAGCGCACCGTGTTCCGGCAGGAACATTACTTGCGTTGCACAGAGCTCTCACTTCCGCCTCTGAGTTGTTGACGAAAGCTAAGT
>CAEGAE010035655.1:0-19382 GCA_903067095.1 Girardinus metallicus | reverse complement strand
AAAGATCTGCTGTTGTTCTACCAACCATCTAGACCCCTCAGGTCTTCTGGTTCTGGTCTGCTCTGCATCCCCAGAACCAGAACCAAACGAGGAGAAGCAGCATTCAGCTTCTATGCACCACAAATCTGGAACAAACTTCCAGAAAACTGTACAACAGTTGAAACACTGAGCTCCTTTAAATCTAGACTAAAAACCCACTTTTTATTGTTTATTTGAAACATAAACAATTACAAATTTAATGATGGCACTTGACTTAATGTGATGTTTTGATAGTTGATTCTATGTTGCATGGTTCTGTGTTTTTGTGTTTGTTATGATGTAAAGCCCTTTGAAATGCCCTGCTGCTGAAATGTGCTATACAAATAAAATTTGATTTGATTTGATTTGAAAACAAACATGCTAGCCTAGCCTAGCACTAGTGGGAGAAATGACTCGCGTTTTTTTTGCCAAAGACAAAAGAGAAAAACAACAATCGCTAAAATCTGACGGCACTCCATTTTTGTGGAGAAGGAAGTTGCACTCTGAGTTTTCTTCAGAGGTGCTCATGTCGTTTCTTCAGTGGTTCACGGTGCAGCGCCCCCTCAGGAGAGGAGGGGAACAGGTTACTCAACCGGTTTGCTTGGTTTGTGAAAGTGAACCGCAGCAGCTGGAAATGAAACAAAGGTTGCAGTTTTGGTTTTTCATCGAACCGAGTCTACCGGACTACCAGGTGTGAAAAAGCTTAAAATAGAAAAATGTAATGAATTTGATAATAACTAACTGCATCAACAATTCTTAACATTTTAAATGACTGTCCATAAAAATTTGTGCAAGTACTTTAAATTACCATGGCAGAGTTCACAAACAATATGTCAGAAAAAAATAAACAGATTTTTTTTCTATGGCAAAATTAATGCACAACAAACATTATGGTTATAATATTTTCTTTTTTGTAAAGAAATCTCTTTAATGTGGCCATATCTATAGCAAGTAATGTTTAGATATGTCCCTATTCCAACACACCTGATTAAATGGGCGAACTACCTCCTCAGTATGTAGTTCTGCTAATGAATTACTTATCTGATTAAGTTGTTTTAACAAACCACGCTCTTTAGGTTTCCATTAACGAGCTCCTCATTTAGTTCTTGCTGGATATCTGATTACTCTTCTTCTCAGAAATGGTTTTATTTTAGGGTTCATGCAGGGGATACAACCACTTTAATCCAGCGCTGACATTTCTGAAAAGATGAGTGAGCAAAAATGACAATAAAAAAACACAATGTGCGACTCCTTGAGAAAGTCCTCACACAGATGAACGGATGAACGTGTTCATTTGATCCTGCATGTCTAATTTTAAATCTGTGTGGATTTGGGAAAATTTTCATTACATTTAAAGTCATGTTTTCATATCTTGCTTTGGATCCATTGTTGTTGTTGCACTCTGAAAAAAGAATGATTCAAATAAATCCTGAAAATTAATCTGACAGCCATGTGGTGTGTTAGTGTGTTTGTGTCTGGTGTTCAGATGAGGCTTTCCGTTGTGTCTGGCCACTGTTTTTAACTGTCAGCGTCTCCAGTTACTGCCTGATACCAGCATCACTCCTCTCCTAATGCAGAAACGTATTTCACAATTTGAACCTGAATACATGCAACGTTTTAACTTAATTGGACCAGTTCCTTTAGGTGAAAAACATTTTTATCAGTAAGTTTGTCCAGATGGATGGACATGTTAGCTGTAATTTGCTGTTTGCACTTTATTCAAGTTCGTCAAGGAAACAAACCAATCTTGAGTTTTTTAAGTTTGTAAAATAGTGCATCACTGAGAAGATTTCCAGAAATAAAGGAGGTCTGTCAGTTTCTTCACTTTGATATTGATTTAGGACTCAGGAGAGCAAAACTACAGAAGCTGTCGTTGTCAAAACAAAATGAAAAGTACAAAATGAGCAAATGAGCTCCAAAACTGAGAAGCGAAACCCAGAAATCAATTGTTCAACGTCCCAAAATTATCCAAAATGTGAAGCAATTATAGCGGTTTTTACAGAGGTTTGTTTTTCCTCAGATCTTACAAACATCCATTCATAGCGATAGGAAACAAGGGTGTGTCTACTAAGAAGGAAACTTATACGTTTTTACATATTTCTTGAAATCGGTCATTAAAATCAAAACGCACAACTTTAAGGTAAGAGACTTAAAAATTATGTTTATGATCCATTTTCAGTAAAATACGCATTTTGATCTCTAGTGAAATTAGGAAATGCACATACAAATACTATTTGCGTTTTTAATTATATTTTTCCTCCTGAATTTCCTTTACTTTGTAAAAATGATTATGGCAGTAATTGCGTTTCCATTACAAATGTCCACTAAACTTTTTCAATATTCTGTAAAAGTTGAAATAAGACAATTTCACAATTGTGGTGTTTCTATTAAATAAGAAACGCAAATAAAATCCCATGTGAATAAGTTTGTTCACGTGATATGTTATTAAAACACATGCCACACCACGATCCTCCAACAACTTTTTGTCATTGTCTTCTTTGTCGTTTCCACCTGTAGTAACATCCGGTTGTTGATCATGTGATGCAAAAAAAGTGTTTTATAAAAACCGCCTCATCCAAGTGCCAAAATGTTTTTATTAAAAAAAAGGCATTTTTAAAAAAAATTTGCGTGTTTCAATTAAGCAAATATATTTTCAAAATGTCAAATTGCGCAAACTTATGGTCAATGGAAACACAGCTACTTCAAAGTGGAATATTCCTGCTGCTTTTTCACCGGGATTTAGTTTAATTTAACAGAAAAACACGGTGGGCTGCTGGTAGACCTGAACATTTGTGTGTAAATATTTCCTGTAATGTATTTTTTATATTGACTTTAATCAAATATTTCACCTCGACTCTGCCAGGCACTCATTTGGAAGCCATTCCTGCTCTGGAAGCTTCTTTTTATTCTGAATGCAAATAATTTTTAAAATTGTGTTTCCAGGTTGTTAGATCAGAAAACTGATTGAATTAGATTAAAATTGTGAGTGGAAATCTATTTCTCCACTGATTCAAGCTCATTTTTAGAAGCTTAGGTGAGCTGATGATCTGAACAAAAGAACATATTTGTTTTCCTCAGTTGCGAAGGTGTTGCAGAGTGAAGCAGTAAACAGTTTCATATGCAGTGGTGTCCAATTGTCCGCAGTCATAACTCAGATTACATCGCCCCCCTGATGGGACAGTGACTGATGCACTAACGTGATGTAGCGTCTCAAATGGAGCGCTGGAAAATAATTTCTCCCTCTGTTCTGGCCAACGATGTTACCGAGAACTGCTGCAAAGCAAAATCAGATCTTTTCCCAAAGAACACATCATCTCATAACAGACTTCATGAGTTTTCTCTTACAGCAGAAAATCTCATCGGAGCGAGTCGTATTCCCACAAAACACCTCTGGTTTATGGTGATTAAGATCACAGCTCAGTCCACCCAGATCCATACAAACACACTCAGCCTGATTCGCAGAGTTTAGCCTCACATATGTGATTTACACACAGTTAGCCTGCAGTTACAACATCTTATCTGAGCTCTCAAATTGCTTTTCCTTGGTGAGTCGGCCACTCAGGCCTCTAATTGCTAATTCTGTCAGTTTAATTAAAGTTCAAAAATACAGGAGCCTCTTTAGACCAGCCGAGCATATCTGTGGGTGAAGTCCCTGATGAGGGAAAAACATTAAAAAGAAATCTGTGGGCTGCCTGCAGTTTCTTTCTGCTTTAGTCTTGAATTTGCCCTCAGTGTTTTGCTGCACCTTTGGCTGTTTTAAAATCCGGGTCAAAATGTGAACGTTGTGGGGTTCTGTTCCTCCTGAGCTTCTGCGGGACATAAAAGAAAAACTCGCAGCATTTTCCTGTTAAATGAAACGCTTTTCGGCATTTTTAACGAACTTGCCACTGGCAAGGTGGATGACTTCTCTAGATTTCTTTGCTTTATCGTAATTTATTTATTTTCACTTTTGCCATAAGTTCTTCTTCTTTTTCTTTTTCTTTTTCTATACGTCTTTGTATAACTCTTTAAAGTCCTCCCGGCTTTGATTATTTGTCTAGAGAGGAAAGTAAACCTACAACCTAAAGCCCCAGGTGTAAAACCCACTTGCTGAAAGAAAGAAGAGTGGATTCAATCTTCAAATAAGCTGAACGCTGTTTGCTTTCCAAATGTGCTCATCTCTCCGTTTTCCTCTAATCTGAAAGTATTTCTGATCCTCAGAATAATCTTGCAGGGCCCAGATTTCCCTCCTGAAGCAGAAAATTCACCCGGCTTGTGAGCGAGTTGAGGTTCTGACCGGAGAACATACGCAGGGCTGCAGTGCAGAGAAACCTTCCAGGATATTCCATCATCACTAAAGGAAAAAAAGGAAAAAAAAAGCAGCTGCAGTGAGCTTCAATTTTAGTACAAATAGTTCCCTGCAAAAGTTTACAAAACCTTCACCTTTTTTCTTTTTGTTTATTTTCTTATTATTTTTTATTTATTTTTTTACAGTTTTTTACTTTACATCTCCAGATCTAGTTCAGGGGTCTGCAACCTTTACAGTCCAAAAAGCAATTTCTGCCCTCAGTTGACTGACAAAGCGCAACCTAGAGCCACAAAAAGCACAGTTTGATTTCTTTTTTAAAGTTTCAAAATAAAATAAGAAAACATAAAACTTTTGGGAAAAAAAAGATGGATACATTTTCTCACATGGGAAAATTATATTTATGGAAAACAGAAATCTAAAAATATACTATACTGTGGCGGAAATTTTATGCAATTAACTCCATAAAAAACTGCAAGAACCTGATTTTGTCTTCATATCTATGTTTAAAAAACATTACAATGGACTTTGTATAGTTAAAGTAGGAGAATGCAAATTTTATTTTAAAAAAAAAGTTTTTTGCATATTTGTTAAAACTATCATTAGGTCGTTACAGTATATAAGACAGATAATCTGTGAAAAAAATTGAGGTTCTCTGCCTTTTCCCAGTTCTACCAGTACAAACTGCAGAACACACCACTTACTCAGAAACAACCAATCAGAGCCAGGAGGCGGGTCTTAGCGCTCAAATGTACTCAATTAACACATTAAGCAGCATTGATTGGCAGCGCTAAGCCCCACCTCCTGGCTCCGATTGGTTGTGTTTGGTGGATTTCTTCAGAGAGCAGTAGCAGCTCAGGGAGGAGCAGATCGATCTTTCCACGGATTATCTATCATGCCATGTTGTCAGGACAAGGTGACAGTTTTAGCAAATATGTAATAAACTTTTTTTTTTTTTGTACTACATCCTTAACCAACCACAAATAATTTATAAAAACATAAGAGACACTTTTAGAAATGGTTGCAACTGCCTGTTTTAGGAGCTTAAACCCCAAATACTTTTTGTTTGGAGTTACATTTCATTCAAATTTAGATGCAGGCAGGAATCCACTGGTTCTGCATCTCTGGATTCAACCTGAATTTTTCTGTTGATCTCCAAACACAAAAAAAATCTTTCATTGAGAATATCTGACTTATTCAAAAGAAATGCAGCTCAGGAAGTTAAAATTCAATGCTACTTTACATGCTATTGGTTGGCATTTCCAAAGCAACCAATCCAGAAGTGCATTTATCTTCCTGGCCGCTGATTGGCTGAATCCTGAAGAGCAGAAATAAGGAAAATCACAGATATTATCTTCTGTTTTGCTGCTCAGAAAGCCTCCTCTCTGCACATTGATGCATATCTATTTATATTTGCATTCAGATCTGTTTAAAACACAGTTTGAAAATAACCAAACACACTTTTCATTAAGCCCACCTTCCTGAATTAAACCTTAACTGTTGCTTTTGTTCGCTGTAAGAATAAAATCATAATTAACAGAAATGAAAGCTTGAAGGCATCAGACTGAGTGAAATCTTTATATTCTCTGTTGACTCTCATCCCACAAGGTTGAGTTTTATTCCCCCTTTTTGTCCTGCTTCGCTTTATTTTCAGGAAACATGGAGTTTCGTTCCACTGCTATGCAGACGACTCCCTGGTTTATCTCCTTCTTAAAAAGATAAATGGTTTCTCCGTAGACTCAAATGTACAATTCCCTTCATAACAAAAATTAATTTGAACTTTTTACATCAAATCCTAAACTTGAACGGAAAGTTGTTGTAAGATCTTTTTTCTAATTGACCCAAAAATAAAGAAAATTCTATCATGCCAGCTTTTTTATATTAAAGAAATAACTAAAAATTACAAAAAACTCTCAGATCTTAACTTTTCTTTTCAGTTTGCATCATTCACTGTTATTCCTTTCTGATAGTTGCTCATACTGACCCAGGTTCTGGTTCTGCTGGAGGTTTCATCCTGTTTAGTTTTTCCACTCCACTGTTGCTACATTCATGCTCAGCTTGAGAAATTGCTGTAAAATCAATCACACAATGTAGACAATTGTAAAAGTTGAGTAGATTTTGAACCAGAAGTTTTACAATCTGCCCTTCAAAATGTAATTTTTTTTAAAATTATTTTTGTAAGTTTGTGCAGAAATTGTTTCCTGTTCCCCAATCAGAAAGTTCGTGCCACCAGTTGTTTATTTCAAATAACCAACTATTTATTTAAACTGTGGTTGGACACACATATTTGCTCTCACTTGTTTGTCATTTGTTTTAAACTTTAGTGAAAAACAGCGATCTTCAATGCAATCGGTTTTTGGAGCTCAGAAAATAAACTTTTAAAGACAGAAACACAAATTTCTCCTAAAATCTCGATAAGCAAGTGAATGCATCATAAATCCTAACAGTATTGCTTGCGACTTTGTTATTACATTTTCTATTATCACAGTTAGGAACCTGAAGTCTTCCTGGAAACATCACATGCATTTCGAAAGTGTGAGGACGTAAAGACAGACACGTGGCTCCACTGTGCGTCTCTAAAACTGCGTTTGCTGAAGTACAGAGCACATTTCCAACAGAAACACTCATTAAATGGCAGAGAATATTTATGAAACGGAACCGAAGTTCAGAAATGCGTTATCAAAAGGACCGTGAGGCCATCTCAGCATGCAATTAGAAATTTGCAACCCCTGGCAGAGCAGAGGAAGAAGCAGAGGAAAGTCTATGGACTTGGGGAAAGAGAATATTACACAAAGTTTTATCTATTTACACTAGTCACATTTCTTCAGGGTGGCTATATCCAAAGGAGCAGCAGTAGGAGAGGAGCCAGTAGCAGCAGAGGACGGAGGCAGCCTGCCGGATGATCCGCGCGTCCTCTTAGAGACTCCTGGTTGATCTCCCCCTGGTTCAGGGAGCCGTGGGGGGAGATGGAGTCTGCCGGGTGGCTGTTCCGGTTGGAGCACATGTCGTACAGGTTTCCAGAGAACTGCATCTTCTTGGATTCCTGGCGAAGAGACTCCCAAACGGCCGCCGCTTCCTCCGGACAGCCAGCCATCGCCACGTTAGCGCAGTCGTGAAACTCATCCCAAGACCTGCAGACAGGAAGTGGACAAAGGTTAAAGGTGAATTTCATCTGGTATTTATCGCCGAGATACAAAACATGTCAAAGATTTTACATCTCAGTTCGGACAGAGCAACTGTCTGTCGGTGAACGACAAGCTACGAATTATTTCTGTCCGATTAATCAAGTAAAACTTTTTTGTTCTTTTCGATTAATTAGCATTTCCTCAGTTCTCTGCCTTAGTTGAATGCCAGAACCATGAGTGGAACTTTTTTGGAGGGGGAGAATATTGCAGTTACTTTCTCCAGCTTTCAGATCATGCAACAGGGATTGTGGAAGTAAAGGGGCGTGGCTTACTACATGTGGCTGAATTATTATTGCCATTACAACCTTTTTTCATGCTGTCTAGTTAATAAAATTTAATTTTCTATGTTTTATGTTATTTAGGATTACCACAATAATCTGTTTTTGCTGAATGAAATGGGCAAAATAAGTGTTTTGGGAGAATATTGCAGTTACTTTCTCCAGCTTTCAGATCATGCAGCAGGGTTTGTTTAATGAAGAGTATCGAAACTAAACCAGAGAATCAGGCTGAGGAAGCTAATAAGAGCTGGATTTTTGGTTCATATTCTGACTCTGTTGAAATAAAACAAATTTGTTTCTGTATGAGTGGGCAATCTGACAAAATCTGCACTGACTTTTTCTGTTATCTCTGTGTTTACTTATCTTCAAACCACAAACAAAACATAGAGAAGTGAGATTTTACAGGAAAAAATGCAGGAGCTAATCAAACAGCTTATGATTCGTTTAGACGGGGGAGAACAAAAGATTATATTTTCTGTTCTGCTGACCTTAAAGCTTCGCATCTGCAGCTAGGAGTATCTGACTTTAATTGGCTGCTAATTCTTCCCTCATCATGAAAGTGTTGGATAAACTGTCTCTGAGGAGAGGAAACGAGCAGAGCGGGAAGGCAGAAACAATCTGTCACAAGGAAATTATTTAGTACGGCAAAAGCTTTAAGTTGGGCTTTGAACAACAGCAACCACACACATCGGTTTCCGAACATAAGAAATCCACTCAAGCATGATTTACACACACACAAAATGAATGAAATACAGAAGAAAAGGCGAGTTTTGACTGTAATTCCAGGTTCTTAGCCAGTTCTGAATGAGAAAAGGAGTTTGGAGAGTGAAGCACATTATTTCAGCAGATAGCTGAATGTTTAGGCAAAAAGCTTTCACACGTAGTCGCAAAAACTTAATACAGATGTTCCCAGGGACTTACTTAAAAAAACAAATATATATATATATATATATAATTATATATATATAGAATTGACTCAAACTCTTATTAATAAATTGCCTCTAAATGCCAAAATGCTTCCTGTTGATTTTTATTTCACAGTAATTCAAGTGGATTAAATTGATGAGTAAATTTCAGCTGCAGCACTTTGATTTATCACCACAACCCAGAATGAAACTGAAAATGAAATCCATAGCTGAAGTGAAGAGCAGAAACCAAAATCCTTCAGCAGCTCCACTTTGTGCTGGACATCTGTGTGTGATCAAACAGCGCACAGAATCGCACACAAACATTTACCTCTGACAGACTTTACCTCACATCTGTTCTCCCTACCGTCATCCCTTTTTAAGCTCACATACCTGCGCCTCTGCACAAGCATCTTTACAAAATTTAACAGCCTGAGCGCCCCCGATGCGGCTGCATGGTGGCTTTTATCCAAGACTTAGACACTCCCGAGGTCCGGCTCCTGCTGCAGCTGGAGGGCAACTGTTTACCCGAGCCGAGCGAGGAGGCATCTGGCTTTAGTCTGTGCAGCCATCAGGGTGCAGAAGGAGTGTTTGCAGGGGGAAACGTGATGGAATCCCATTCAGTAGGGGATATTTTTTCCTGTCTGCAGGTCTGAGATGTTTCTTCAGATGGACACAGGTGGTGCAGAGACAGCAGAAACTCAGTGAGGACACTGACAGACAAGCAGCTGCTTTCACAGTAATAAAACCTCCTGAGAGAACGTCTGTTCCGCTGCGAACGTCCTGCTGCTGCTGCTGCTGACATCCAAAAAATGCTCAAAAGTCTCAGCTCACTTCTGCTGGAGTTTTTTTAGATCACCTCTAGCTTTCGCAGCTCAGTGTCACATCGTAGCATTAAAAAATGTTACGCATCCAGATACACGATGCTGTAACGACATGGTAGGGACGGAGAAGAAGAATCAGAAAACAGAATGTTCTGCTCTGCAGAGACGATCTGAACCCTGACAGTCAGCTTCATGTGAGACGGATAAACCGCAGCGCAGCTTCTCAGCCTTAAAAGCCAGAATCTGACAGTTTTACTTGTTTTAAAATTGAGGTTTACGACAAAACTGACACTGGTGCAACATTTTTCCTGATATGGACCAGTTGCTCATTTCAAGCTACAACAAGGTGCTAAAAAGTTTTTCTTGGCTCTGATAGATAAAAATCTTTTTATACAAATGTTAGAGAAACCACAAACCGGTCAAACATTCATTTGCCTGCCTGAAACATCGACTGACACACTTGTTGCCATGCACTGCTGCTCAGCTGGCTGAAAGAAGGCTAAAACAGTATTAGCTTGGTTAGAATAAAAATTAATGACGCATGTTTGCATGCCTCTCAGGTCATGGAAATTGGAGAAATTAAATTGTTTTGCCTCCTGTTAGTTCGGTAGACTTTGTTCGATTGGGTTCAAAGTTGCAACATTTGTTCCGTTTCCAACCAAAACCTTTGAGCAATGTGTTCCCCTCTTCGCCTGAGGGGGGCGCTGCACCAAGAACCACTAAAGGAAACAACAAGAAAGCCTCTAAAAGAGGCATGAGCATAACGTCCTTCTTCATGAAATGCAAACAAAAATGAAGTGGCGACCATTTTATTTGGTGGTTGGAGGATTTTTCTTTTGCCTTTGGCTAAAGACCATGAACCATTTGTCCCTCTAGCAATGAGCTAGCGAGTTTGTTTTGGTTGTATTTACCCAGAATCCTATGCGCTCTAGTCGGCTGTCCTGCCTTTGGAGCGGTCTCCGGTCCGCTTGGCGTTCATATTTGCACTCAAAACACAGCAGAGTTCACTTCAGCCGAACTGAGACCAAGGTCTATTGGTGGGCCAGAGTTTGATTACACATTCACAGCTCCCTGGACAAGCAAACGAACTGGAGTAGTTCAACACACATATATCTGTCCACACAAATGAGCCTCGTGGCGCCATGTTTAATTCCTAACAGGAAGTGATGGTTGTTCTGAAGCAATCTGATTGGCTGACATAGGTTGTAGCGCTGCACTATGCTGCCCCCTACGGGTATGACATGTTTAAAACAACGCTTAGGTTTCATCCACATTAGTTCCTGTGGATGAAATCTTTTCTTAAACTGATGTGTATAATATATATTTTATGGTGGTGGAGATATTTATTTTCATAAAGACCCAGCTATGTGTGTACAATGCCAAACTTTCATAAACTGTTTATACTGATATAAAAATAATTTTTTGTGTGAATGAAAGGCCAAAATGCATAAAGACTATTTGTTTTCCCAGACATCCGGCTGGCTAGGCCGGATGTCTGGGGGTGCCAATAATTGTGGCATTTGTGATTATAACAATTATTTTTATTGAAAAATGTTAAGCTAAGTAAATGTACTCAAAAAGCTTGAGTTTATCTCGGTTTGTGCAATGAAAGATTCATTTATTTTAAGGTTTTTAACAACTTTTTCCCAGGGGAGCCAAGAGGTGGGGGTTGCTGTAATTCTGTTTTTTATACGTACTCATCACAGAAACCACATAAAGTGGAGTAATTATTCCACTCAAGGTTTATGAATTAAGGAAAACTAAAAAAAAAATAAAAGATAAAACAACCTTTGGGCCCCAGAGCGCAGCGTGAATTGAGAGAGGAGGAGGGATGAAAAGAATGCAGCTATTCTTGGTAAAGAGTTTGACAAAGCTTTCATGTTGAAACCAACACTTCAGCTGCTTTGGCCTTCATAGAGGTAACATGGTTGTCATACGTTAAGGTAAAATACTAAATTCTCTATTTTTTGCAAGTGAAACAAAACAACTGATCTACATTTTCCACTGGAGCGTTAAAAGTTTAGGTTTTAAACGTCTCTGCATGCAGATAGAAGCCCTGCAGATTCATAATCACAGTTTTTTTTTTTTTTACTGGGGAGTTACTTTAGACTAACAGCTGCAAAAAAAAAAAAAATCCTTTATGTCCAAATAAATCGATGCGATAAGTAGTGATGGATGCTGAACTTTCAAATGTTTTGGCCTCTTTATCTGGCGGCAGCTCCAGTTTAAACTGTTGCATCCCCGAAGAGTTGTGAACCTGAAAGGGACTTTAAACTGCGGCAGGAATTGAAATGGAGAGCAGCGCGGTGAGGAGCAACAAAAGCATGAATGGCCTTATCAAAATCTGCAGAGAATAGCAACATAAAAGCAAGTAGAGGTGCAGCAGAGGGAGAAGACGGAGTAAAAGAAAACTCAACCTTGTATGGGAGGTTTTCTGATTACACCCAGACTTCTGCCTTTATTTGTGTGACCGTAGCCAAGGAAACAAAAGTTACATTTCCACCTTTTCGGGTAATACTTTACAAATACTTTGCCTGAAAGGTCATTAGTTTTCTCCATTTGGCATCCTGATATTTTAATAAGACATTTTTAAGACATTTTATTATAACTACTACATCAAATTGTTTCTGAACATTCTTTGAAGGACTGCATAGTTCTTATAAAATGATTTGATATTTATTCATCAACAGCTTAAAAGAAGTCTTTGCTCCTCAGTAATGAGAAGATCATTTGGATTCCAAGATTGATCGTTCGTATTTAAAACGAGCAGATATTTAAGATATTTACTTGGCTTTATGTACTCAGAAACAGCACAAGGCTGTTTTATATCATTTTCATCCAACAAATTTCACTGAGTGTTGCTGGTAAATCTTCCTTGAATGCTTGTTTGTAATGGAGTCCCCCAGGGCTGAGTGCTTGGACCACTTCTCTTTACATTTTCATGCTCAGTTATATTTATCCAAACTGAAACCAGCAACACCAGAAGCATGTTTTGGAAACTTAAAGTCCAAACGGTCTGCCTCTCCACATCATTTAAATCCCATCTTAAAACTCATCGTTTTTCCCAGGCTTTTCACACGAAGTGAGATTTTAAATGTTTTATTGCTATTTATTTATCTCATTGTCCTTTAATTGCTGTTAATTTTTGTAATTGTTTAGCTATTTTAGATCTTTTTAATCTGTTTTTGTATTTTTTTAAATGTTTGTCTTGTCTGTACAGCGTTTTGGTCCTCTGTGGTTTTTTTAAAGTACTTTATAAATAAATATGGATTGGATTTAATGACTTTTTGAACCATAGCATGAGGAATGCATTTGACAAAATGCAATGTTTTTTCACAGTTGCTGCATGTATGTTGTGTTTATGATTTTGTTTTCATGTTTTTATGATGTAAAGCACTTTGAACTGCCTTCTTGATAGACTGAGAATCCATAATCAAACTGATTTGCACCAACAAAGGGAACTGAACTGAACTCTGGTCGGTTCGAATGCATATGTGAACGCCAAGCAGAGCAGAAACCGCTCCAAAAGCAGGAAGCGGACTAAAGCACAGGGCATTCTGGGTAAAAACAACCAAAACAAACCCTCCTCAAATGAACTGGGCTTTCTAGGCAAACTGGAATTTGATTAAAGCAGAGAAGATTTGACTTAGAGTAAGTTAGAGCTAGTTTACAAAAACAGGAAGTTGAGAAGCTGAATAGCTGAGGTGGATCCAAACCAACACAAAACAACAACTGAAGTTATTTTGCATTATGTCTGAAGCTATGCCGTTTATAACAGCAGGATAATAGATCAGATAAAACCTGGAAGGGTAGAAGAACGCAGAAAACATAAAGTGGTTTCTATTCTTTGCTTTTAAAGTTCCTCCTTAGGATTCAGCGAAAGGTTACTGTTTAATTCTGCTGCATCTTTTTTCCCCCTCAGTATGTTTAGCCTGAAATATTTCCCTTTCACCTCAGCAGATCGACGGTGAACGATTGCAGCTGCATAATGCCTATTGTGAGCATAAGGAATAAAAGCAGCGCTGCACTCCTGGGATGACTCTGACAATGAAGCAGCCTTGGCCTAGATGCAAATCGCAGCCTCTTATTCACTGAGCTTTTTGTGCACAAGTAGCAAGAAAATGGATGGAGAGTGAGCAACGTTTGTGGATCTTTAGAGTGGAGCTACCTTCTCAGTAGGTGGCTCTGATAGAAGTGCTAAAGCCATGTTCCTGAAAGGAAAGAAGACGGGAGGAGAAGCATGGAGGGGTGGAAGAGAAAGAGAGAGAAAGTAAAACAAGCACACGGTGTGTATGCAGACATGAGAATTTACTGCTTGTGTGTTACACGCCTGCACATTAGGCAACTCACACTGAGGTGGCTGGGCTGCAGGATTAGTTTAATTGGTACCTCAAGGAATAGAGGAGACTTAACAACAGTGGAGTGGTAGCAGGACGTGGCTGCAGGGCCATGGTGACACAGACACACAGTTACACAAGTTGTTATTGTGAGAAAAGTGTCTTTAACCAGCGTTGTACTCCCAGCTTTAATCAGGTGTCACCATTAAACCCAGCGCTGCTTCTAAAGTGGTGACAGTAAGAGAGTTTTTAAAGCTCACTAATCCACACAGAGATAATTCAGGGATAAAACCGAAGGAGCGCGGCTTTTTATGTCCACAACAATCAGGAGTCTTTCATGACTTCAGAGCCTTGTCATGCATGAAGCATCATGAGTCGCAATAACCGCCTTCAATAATAATAATAATGTAAAAAAATAAGTTTTTTATAAGAGTGGAATCAAAGGTTTACAAGTCAGAAGTCAGACGAACTCTAATGTACGGTGCGCTATTTGTAAAGTTATACAAAACTTAACAGCAATAATTTTGGTTATTTAGGACATTATAAGAAAAAAAATTGGGTTTTTTTTATTAGTTATATTTTTAACATGTTATTCATTCATTAGCCAGCATAAACCTTCAAACACTGACTATAAAGGTTAAAATTTAAACACCAAACTCGTTAATCAAATATTTTGTTTGTAACTAAATAATTTGTAAATAAATAAATGGTTACCTTGCCAAGACTAAATGTTAGGAAATCTTAATATTTAGTCTTCACACTAATATTTAGTCACAAATTAAATATTTAGCTACAAGCTAAATACTCAGCTTGCCAACTAAACACTTAGCTTAAAGCTAAATACTTCATTTGAAGCTAAATATTTAACGTGCGAGCTAAGTATCTACAAACTAACTCTTTAGTTGGCAAGCCTAGTCTTAATTTGAGAAGCTAAATATTTTGTCTAAACATTTGTTTACCTCCAAACTAAATAGCAAGTCATCAAATATTTAGTTGACAAACTACATATTTAGCTCCAAACTAAATATTTTGTTTTCAAACTAAATAACACAAAACTAGTGAATCAGTTGCATCAGTCGGAGCTCAGATGAAGGTTCATAAGACCCAGCTTTTATTTTGATACTGACCAAGTGCATGTAGAAAGTTACAAAAAAAATCTTTATAAAATGTTCTCAGTAAGTTTTCTGGCATTTTGAAACAGAAATAATTTTGTTGGTTCTAACTAACCTGAAACAACAGAGGTTTGTTTCTGATTTAACTTTAAACAAAAATAGAAAAATAAGGTGGATGTGCCGTTTTATTCGGTGTATGTAAACTTCTGTTTTCAACTGTATGTGTGGCCATTTCTTTTGAAAGAACTGAATATTTAATGGGATGTCCTAATTTTCTGAAATATGACTGTATTTTCGTTTTGGACTGGGAATAAATGTGATCCCACATGAGGAGCT
The DNA here is from genome assembly GCA_903067095.1 of Girardinus metallicus. Lineage (NCBI taxonomy): Eukaryota > Metazoa > Chordata > Actinopteri > Cyprinodontiformes > Poeciliidae > Girardinus > Girardinus metallicus. The sequence continues at coordinate 4,102 of CAEGAE010035655.1, read as the reverse complement.
GAGCGCTGCTGGGCGAAAGGTTCACCAGGATTTCCTTCCTGGATCTATTCCCACTGCAGCTCGGTCTTCTATACGTAACAAAAAAAAAACAATCTATGGATTGAACTAGATAGTTTCAAAGCTCTGCATGATAATTATCTGTGTGCCCAAGCATGTTCCTACTTGAATGCCAACTAAATATTCCCAGGAGTGAGGATCCCACTTACCTGAAGCAAAACCCGAGAGGAATTTATAATTCAGCTTCCTGGATAATGAATGTCTCTGCAGAACTTCTCATTTCAGTCGAATCAAAAAGATAAATGGAAGCAACAAATAAGCAAAATAATTCCTGTAAAAGAAAGACCAGCACAGGAAACTCTACTCAGAAGAAATTCATTATGTTTCCCTTAAGGAGGCTTTGTAAATCTGAATTAGCATCTGTTTGTCAGAAAAAAATGAAAATTCTTCCAGGAGTCAATGACACACAGTGAGCAACAAAAACTCTCTGTGAATTATTATATAACTGTAATCTCTTCATGGAGCGTGCATGAGTCACAATTTCCCTTTTAGTTTTCTTACGGCTCATTCATAATGCAGCGGGAAAGAACGCTGGTCACAATTCCTGTTACGCTCCGCTGAATAAGAAGTTAACCTGTCAGCTTTGCAGCGTATGCGCTTTATCAGAGCGTAACTGCAGCTTTACGCTTCCTGCAGCTGCATCCGCTCAGCTGGGATGATTAGAAACAATAACTAATACTTGGTTTGGGTAAAATGTTTTCCACTGACAGAAACTCTCAAGTTGTTATTATCTCCTTCAGAGCACTTCTTTAGAAGATGGATGACAAAGGTGTGTGTAAATATAGCGGCGAGCCGAGATGACAGAGAGCGAGGGACGAAAGATGGATGGCAAAAGGAGATGAAGAGCCGAAATATAGGGAGAATAAATGGGAGGCAAGAGAAAATGACTCCATCAGACTTCCAGTTTTAACCTCCAGACAGAGAGCGGAAGGTCCGATTAGCAGAATATTTCTATTATTTTCATTCCTGGAACAATTTGCTATCATGTTCTTCATCTTTTTTTATTAAAGGGGAAATGTTATCTATTTTACAGGCATATGGAATTATCATGATAAAGTAACCGTGTTAACGTCATTTGTTTAAAAATGCTATATATCAAATATGCCTTAAAATACATGTTACTTTGTAACTTAACGCCTTGAAATTGGGCCTCTGTCCCTTTAATAGCTCATGCATTTCTGAAGCTCCGCCTTCAGGAAGTCATCGCGACATCGCTCCCCTGTTAACCCTTTAGCAACGATTTCACCAGCATTGCTCATTTTTGGATGGAAAAATCTGGTCAGTTTCTTTATCACACCTGCTCAAAAATGCCACTATGATGGAAATCCTCCTGCATGTTGGGAGAAAATGTAGAAATCAAAACACAAATCATTTTCATGTCTTCTGGAACTCCCCAATTATAAAAGATTACGGGAAAGAGATAAATAGTGCCTTAAAAGATATTTTCAAGCAGATTCCTTTGGAGATCAACCTTTTGTATTTTGGCGTAATTCCTCAAGGAGCTTCAAAAAGAAACAAATATCTGATGACTATTTTATTAATAGCTAGTAAGAAAAACATTACAAGAAAATGGTTATCACAAGACAAACCAACATTAGACAACTGGATCGATATAAGATTTAACATGTATAAAATGGAAAAAAAAATAATAGTCTCTCAATCACAAGACCGAACAATTCTGTCAGTGGTGGCAGATTTGGGTAGATTATGAAAAACTTAAGAGATCTGGTTTCATTTTAGAGACCGAACTTGATGAAATCTCCTCAATAATCAACTCTCCTATGGGAGACATACTTCATAATTATGTAGTACTATGTTTTTCTTTAATGTATTTTTTTTTGTTTGCTTTTTACATTTCTAACTTAATTTTTTCTTTCCTTTTGTATCTTCTTTCACATTCTCTTTTACTCTGTGCTTTATAATCTTTCTCAGGGAAGTGAAGTTGCATTTTTGTTTCGACAGTTATAATGTAATGGTCTATTTATCCACCTTATTTCAGATATTGAAGTTAGTATTGTGATGTAGAGGCCTAAGGTCATGTAAATAATACTTCCTTGAGAAACAATAAAGATAAAATAAATTAAAAAAATGGTCTCCTTTGCAGTTTTAATGCCAAAATTACATCTACTTAACACATAAAGACCTTGAATGTCTGAGGCACTGTGTTTAAAAATGGGAGTTTTTAATATTTACATAAAAGTCTTGGTGTTGACCTTTGAATAAAACTGCACAGTGACCATAGAGCAGGGGTGTCAAACTCAGGTTCATTTTGGGCCATATCACAAATCTGAATGTTGTTAAAGGACTGGTTTTATTGTTGTTTTTGTGGTTTTTGTAATCAAAATCACATTTTATGATGCTAATTTTGAAATATTTGTAAGGAATCTTTATAACATTTGCACTAAGATATGATGTTCAATGTAACTTTTTATTACTTTATGTATTGATCACTTGGACTATAACTTGGCATCAAGTAAGGCTGAGACAGCAGTCAATTAAACCCAAAGTTTTTGCCCAATTTTGAGAAATATTTGCAGTAAAACCACAAAAATGAGAGATTTGTCGATTTCGAGTGGATTTTGAGGATTTGTGAAAAACTGGAGGGATTAAGATTCAGTGCAGTACAGAATGCTGCAGAAGATCTTTCCTGCCAACAGGTGATGAAAAGCCATCACCATCTTCAGCAACTCTTTCAAGAATGTGAATTCTTCAACACCATTTAATTTGCCTTTGGGGTTACTAAAGTATTTTTTGAATTTTGAGGATGTTATATCCCACCCGCAATCAGGGGCTATAATGAAAGGAAAGGATAATTAGTCATATTCACTTTTCCACGAATCTAGAGTTGGACTATAATTAGGCCATGAATATGCTTTATAGCCCTGTTTGTGTATTTAGGGTTATTGTGAACTCCTGCCCCGTCTTACAGGATCTTCATGTTTTAGCTCCATCCAACCTTTCTATTAACTCTGACCAGCTTCCCTGTCCCTGTTGAAAAGGATAATTCCTACAGCATGATGCTGCCACCAACATGGTTTACCTTTGTTTGTGATGGCTACAGTTAGTTTTTCATCACATTTAGCATGTAGATCAAAAAGTTCAGTTTTGGTCTCATCTAACCAGAGAACTTTCTTCCACATGTTTCCCATGTCTTCTGTTCGGCTTATTTCTATGTGGAGATATTTAAGCATTGCTTTAAAGGGGAGTTATTATATAAAATCAGCTTTTTTGAGCTTTGTATCATATTGTAGTGTTATTCCCTCATCAAAGACATACCTGTAGTGTTGCTTTGGTTCTTTCATACAAGTTTTAAGAAATCCCTTTATCTCTCATGGCAACCATTCAGGGGTGCCTAAACACTTGCTCTCACAGAGCGCTCCTACCTCAGAACCCTCCATCATCACACCTGGTGGAACGCTCCTAAGAACGTTTGTTAACAGCATAATGGAGTGGTTGAATGAATGAAAAATCATTCAACCACTCCACGGATAGGGGAGACTCTTTAGAGTCTATGAAGGCTATGTTGATCTGAGACTGTAGCTGTTAAACAGACCATAGGCGAGATGGTCGCTGGTTATGAAGATATGAAATAAGCAAATTTGCTGCCATTTTTCTAACTAAGCCCTAATATATTTTTAACCTTTAGAATAACTTGGCTGCAGACTGATTTAAAGATTAAAAAAGCTCAAAGAAACTCCTACCAAATAATTTTGGTCTAGTTTATAAAGCAAATATCTTCATACACTTGTAATAAGACAACTAACTTAAAAAAGCTAAATACTCTGCCTTCTACATATATGTAGCTTATATTTCAAAACCTATACTTTGAAGGTTCTGTAAGTGGGTTTAAAAAGGTATTGTCTTTTACTGATTCACTTTTGGCCTGAATGTATTTCCACTTTTTGTTTTCATGAAAATGCAAGTTGATTTTTTGATTTAATTTTAAACATTTTCAGAGTGCACATTCATTTTAAGAAACTGCAAGAGCTTGTTTAGAAAGTCCGTGTTTCAACTGAACACTCACTGTTTGTTAAAATGGGCTTTC
>CAEGAE010035653.1:0-23030 GCA_903067095.1 Girardinus metallicus | reverse complement strand
AGTGTCTTCAGAGGTTTTTGTGTCGTTTCCTTCAGTGGTTCTTGGTGCAGCGCCCCCACAGGCCAGGAGGGGAACAGCTTGGTTTGACTCAGAGCAGAGAGAAGGAGAACCACAGCAGCTGATGGAGTTCTGGACCCAGTGGAACCGGGTTGAGTCCAGATGGTTGATCAGAGCTCTGTGAGACGTTCAGGTTTTTCCCTGAAAGTCTTTTCTTTCAGGCTCCATGAGGTCATGCTGACCATCTTAGTGTTTATAAATAAATAGTGGAGAATCTGCATCGTCTCCAGCCTGTGTGTTTGTGAGGAAGCAGCAGATTGGACTCGGAGCGCCGCGTCCTGCCGTGTGAACGCGGCCCGACGGATTCCCTGTCGAGCCGCCAACAGACGGCGGCGCCTCACAGATGGTGAATGTGAGGCGCCGCGCGGCGGGTGTGATCGGCAGAACGCAGCGCCGCACAAACGGAACCCGGCCCAAACAGAGCCTGACCCAAACGGAACCCGGTCCAAACAGAACCAGGCCCGGACGGAACCCGACCCAAACAGAGCCTGACCCAGACGGAACCCGGTCCAAACAGAACCCGGCCTGGATAGAACCCGGCCCAAACAGAGCCTGACCCAAACAGAGCCTGACCCAAATGGAACCCGGTCCAAACAGAACCAGGCCCGGACGGAACCCGACCCAAACAGAGCCTGACCCAGACGGAACCCGGTCCAAACAGAACCCGGCCTGGATAGAACCCGGCCCAAACAGAGCCTGACCCAAACAGAGCCTGACCCAAATGGAACCCGGTCCAAACAGAACCAGGCCCGGACGGAACCCGACCCAAACAGAGCCTGACCCAGACGGAACCCGGTCCAAACAGAACCCGGCCTGGATAGAACCCGGCCCAAACAGAGCCTGACCCAAACAGAGCCTGACCCGGACAGAGCAGCTGGACCTTCACCTGCTGATTCCAATAGAGCCTGGTTCTGGTTCTGGTTGATGTGTGTTGGGTCAGAGGCTCCAGAACTGGTCCTGATGGTTCTGATTAATGACCCGTCCTGCAAAAACACAAAATCTCACCAAGTGATTTTGATCCAGATGAAGTTTAAATAAATTAGTCCTTAATATCTTTTGTTTCTCTTCTAACATGTGTAAAATATCTTCTATTAAGTCAAATAATCTGTTAAGTTAGTTTTGCCTTATTTCAGGTGAACTAAGATATTTGCAGTAGAAACTAAACCGAAATTACTTGGTTGGATTTAGTGTTTTTGCAGTGCAGCTGGAGAGACTTTAAACGAGTAAAATCTGATCAGCATGAGGCTCATCTGGAGGCAGAGCTCATGTCAGGAGTAGAGCCTGAACGATTAATCACGATTAATCATTAATTATTGAATCTGACCATTTGATTTAGGGGTGAAACGATTAAACAGATTAATTCTGATTAATCGATTGTTGAAATAATCGTACAACACGGAGCAGTAATTAAAAATATAAACATTAAAATTTTAGATAAGTCTGAAATAGTCCTGTCACAATAATCAATAAATCAATTATAAATCGCATAAAAAATTAAAACGAGTTCAATAATTTCCATTTGCATTATTTATTGTTTTTCTCTTTCTACCAGAAACTGGATGATAAAAGTCTGAGCTGAACCTAAAATAGTTCATTTTGTCTGTCGTTTACTTTGGACATTTAAAATGTTTCCCGTTCCAGCGCCAAATGTTCATGAGAATCTAAAGTTTATTGATCTTTGAGAATTATTATGCCATTAAGTTATATTACCTGAAAATGGTTTCAAAACATCAACATGATGGTTTATGACAGTCACTTTTCCCGGCCAGCTGATTTCGTTGGGCACCAGGTGACGACCAGCAGCAGGTCCAGGTGTTTGTAGGATCAGCCGGTCGGCAGGAAGGAGCCGTGGCTTCGCTCCGTCCGCGCCGGGACTCCGGTCGGTTTTACCCCGACTCCCAGTCAGTAAACGCCAGCAGAGGAATCGTCCCTCTTCACCTGCGGCGCCTGTAGACGCGTGTGCGGCTCGTGACGCAGTCTGCGGTCAGAGAAGCAGGAAGTCCTGAGTTTGTGTTTGCGTTGCGCCCAGCTGGTCTCCCAGCAGCGGCTTTCCTCTGAGCCGACCTCACAAACATTCACTCCCCGCGTCAAAGCCGCGGCGCTCTGGAGAAACGCCCCTCCTGCTTCTGCTACTAACCATTATATTAACGACCAGTTATTCACACAATTATCTGAAATAATTCATCTGCAGGTTTTTATTTACCACTCAAGCTTATTTTATAGTATATTGGAAAGGCATAAAAATACAAATGAATAATTTTAATCCTTTTTTAAAGTAAGAAAAATAAACATTTTATTGTCTAAAATACAAAAACAAATTAAAATGATCCCTTTAGTGAATGCTTGATCAGTTTTTGAGTAAATTGATTGATTATTAGGTCATAAAATGTGCTTAGTAGATTTATTTATAGATTTTGAAGCAGCTGAAGGTGAAACTGCTGCTGGAGGAGGTGAAACAGACAAATGTTTTTTATTTTAAATGAAAAATATGTTTATATTTTTTGTACAGTTTTGGCTTAATTACTGAAATGCATAAATGCAGATAAAAAATAACATTTTATGCAGTAAAATTTAAAAAACATATAATTCCTTTTGTGATTCGTTAATTATTTGATGTAATTCTTAACGGATTAATAGCAAAATGTGCTTGATAGATTTATTTGACAGAATTTGAACCAGACGAAGTTAAAACTGAGCGGATGAGAACAGATTCACAAAGTTTTGATCCTGAATGTAAAAAGTTTAGTTGTTTATAGTTTTGAATAAATTATTGCCTTTAGTTTGTTCTTTCAGAAAATGTTTTTTTTTAGTCAGTATAATCCGGTTAACGATTAATCAATTACTAAATTAGTTGACGATTATTTCAACAATCGATTAATCACAATTAATCGTTTCAGCCCTAAATTAAATACAGTCAGATTGAGTGATTATTGATAAGACATTTTAAGTTTATTAATATCATATCGCAGCTGGAGGATCGTCTCGACAGCTGGACCCGTCAGTCGGTGCTCCCCCAGAAACTCCTGTTACAAACTGGGAGCTTTAATGGTTCCAGTATCATTAAAACTACTCATAAACTTAAAGGCTTTGAAGAACACAGAGCAGAACCTAAATGTTCTTCCCTGTGAAGTACACGTGTAGCACGTATCAGCAGACCGGAACACGTCATCAGCAATAGATAAATACTCATCAAATATCAAAGTTTAGGGAAACTAAAACCTTTATTTTATTTTTTAAAAATTACATAAATTATAACAAACAATAAGAGTGCATCCAAGAAGTTCTCACAGCACTTTTTCCATATTTTGTTACGTCCAGGCCTGAAATGATTAACTGGATAAGTCAGATTAATCGATCATTCAAATAATCAACTAGTTTGGCATTTATTTAATCGTTAACTGGAGCACACAGACTCAAAAAAGTCCATTTGCTAAAATAACAAATTCAGAGCACCGATGAAGCCAAAACTGTACAAAAAATACACATTTTGCATTTAAAACGAAAAACAAAAAACAACTAAACCTTTTGGTCTGTGAATCTGTTCTAGTCCAGGTATTTCCTGTCCGGTTCTTGATGCGTCTGTTGAACGGTCAGTCATCAGGGAGCCGTTCGCTGTCAGTTTAAGCTGAAAGGTTTGAGCTTTTCCCATGTTGGTGTCAGGATCATCTGCAGATTCGATCTTTGCTGCAGACGATTCATAAAATGTTTATTTTCTCATTTAAAAAGGAATTAAGGAGTTTATTCGCATATTTTTAATACTTCATAAAAATTGTTAAATGAAAAATCTGCTGAATCTGATCATTTTTTGTCTGATTAATCGTCAGAATTATTGATTAATTGATTATTCTGAAGAACAATTGAAATAATTGCTAGTTGTAGCCATAATGTTGAGATGTTTTTGTGTGTGTACTATTTTAATAGGCATTATAAACTGGAGGGAATCTCAGATATCAGTGTTTTTTATCTATTTATCAGCAGTTATAAAGAAAACTTGTTTTCTCACTCAAGTCATTTTTTAAAGGAAAAGCTATAAATTTGAAGACACAAGTAAACAAAAGGCATCATGAAATAATGTCTTGACATATTAATTCATAGAGATGATGTGTTGGAATCTGACCTCGTTAACCTTTGTGTTGGTAATTGAGCCAGCAGTTAGCTTAGTAAACACGCTGCTCAGAAAGGGTTAACTCCCTCGCTGGATTCCTGCTTGTTGTGTCATGCTCAGGCAGCCAAACCAGTGTTTCCATGCCGGCCCCTTAAATTACAGCGCGCTCCTTCACACAAAGGGAACTTCTCTCCCTCAGGCCGGATCGAGCCGGGCTTTAGCAACTGTAGCTACAACAGACGGGCCGAGACTCGTCCGCGGCCGGCGCGTTAACTCGCGGTGACCTCCGGGAAGCTTTCATTTTGTCAGCGGCAGAGCGGGGAGGTTCCCAGTTTTCATGACCAAAACATTCAACCAGTGGAAAACAGCTGTTCACTTTCTGCCCTGGACGGTTTAGCCCTTGTTTTTATGACGTTAGCTTAAACTTGTAACTCAGTTATTTCTCTGGGAACTGGTTTTCTACTCAGACACAGAAAAATGAAAGTTTGGTGACTGCAGAGATCTTCTAGTTGTCTCATTTTGCATGAAGTTTCTTTCGGCGGTGTTTAATGGTTTAGTGGAAACGTCCTGGAAACGTTCACTTCCATTATAGATTAACCCCTTATCTGGCGGTACCAAAATCACCAAAAACTGGCTGAAATACCCAAATTACATCAGCTGCTGTTCTTGAACAATTTGGACTACATGCAAAAGCTTGGTCTCTTTATGAAGAAGAAAGCTAAACTTTCTGTTTTTGCAGTCAAAAATACTTTAACTGTTAGTAGTTTGTAGCTATTATGTTTGTAACACAAAATAAATTTAAAAATCTGCTTTGCTTCTCCCAGATTTTTCATTTTTATTTCTTGTAAATGCACATTGAGATGTATGGACTGGAAAATACAATAAATCTGTAGAATACAGTATTCTGCTCATGGATTTCAAGACTGATCAAAACAGCACAAAAAGAAACGTCATTTTGGACGTTTATTTATGAGGATGTCCAGGTGTTGTCCAGGTGTGGAGTCTCCATTTGGCGTCTCCAAACGGCTCACATGGACAACACCTGATACACAAACTTCAAATGACTGGAACTCCTCAGAGCTTCAACATGCAGCCATCAATAATGACCAGAGGAATCCTCAGGTAGACACATTATAACTGATGGTGGAAATTACTTAGAATTATATTAATAAAATAGCATATCTGGGGGGGGAGGGGTACAGTCAGACCTCCTCCCCCTTCTTGCAATATGCTGTCCATCCGTCCTCCCCCCAGCACTCAACGGTACGCTAGCCCCCCCGTCCGCAGTCCCCCCCACAGTGTAACGATACGCTAGCCCCCCGCCCCCCACCTTCCCTCTCGCCCCGTTCCTCCTGCGCCACTGTTTCCTCGGCCCCCCATTCCTGCTCTTTGGTACGCTCTACCCACCTCACTTTGACTAACAGCGGACGACTAAAAGTTTCCGGTATTCTCAGATCCAAAACGTGTCACCTCTTACGGCCGTAATCATCCACTCCCATGAGTTGTGAAGTTCTGAAGAAATGCATCCAGTTTTGACACGTTCTGACAACGTTGGTGAGAAAAAGTCCTGTAAACTCCGTTACGCATGAGGGCGCACAGAGCCTGACTTTGACGCATGCAGCTGGTGGACTCATGTCAAAACAAACCCAAAATGCCTGATATCCTGATGACAGGACGCATGTCGGCTACACATCGGTGGCTTTAGATTTAGTCTCCGAGTTGACCGGTCAGAAATATTCCAGAAAGAATACAGGCATGTCAAAACGTCGCTCTCTGGATATTATTGGCTCGGAAAAAGCCATTTCATCACATTATTGGTCGAATGCGGTGCCAATCAAAGGGGCTCTAGGCTGCCATATAAAAGTGCCATAATGGACACCGGCAGAGTTTAAAGAGGAGAAAAAGGCAGAGAATTCAGATACACTAGATTTGTCCCACCGGTGGGACGCCGCCAGTTAAGGGGTTAATCTGAGTTATTAACTTCAGCACAAGTGATGCTTTTAGAGCTACGCAATAACATTTGTTTTCAATTAAATAAGAACATCAGCTAAAAAATTTAGCTGAAATTTTCTGACTTTTATGTAACCAAACAGTTTACTTTGAATCGTTTTCGCTGAATCATTCCCTCTAAGCAACTGTAAAACAAAAACACAACACATGTCTAAATTTAACGAGATGCAGAGAAAAGCTTAATAAATCATTTACAAAACCAAAATATTTCTGAAGTATGTCGAACCAAAGAGGAAGAGGCGAAGCAGCCCAGGCTTGTGCTGTTTGACTGAAGCAGGAAAGTGATGCAGGTTTTATCCAATATCGGTAATCGGCCCAGATATTCACGGCCTTCTTCTGCACATGATCTGCTAAACTTTGTGAAACAGAAACTAGGTTTCAATCCAGCTGCTTTGAATTTTCACTAAACTTGTATGATGCTGCAGAAAAAGAAAATGTGAATCAGTTTCCGTCTGGTTTGGAGCGAACCAAGCAGTCGGATGTCGTCGTCACATAAGAGGTTCAGTAAACCTTCGCTCCAAGCTGGAGGTCTGGACTTTTCCCGATCCTGCTGCTGTTCTCATGTGAACCATCACACACATTTTCCTCGAGCCTCATGGCTGATGTTCGTCTCACGCTGCCTGAACGCCTCGCCTCTAAAGGTCGTGTTCGTGTTGCTTCGTGAGTTCGGAGAGAGCCGGATGTTCTCTTCTTCATAAATGATGTAAAGGGATCCTTTTAGGGAAAATTCACTTTTTGCACATTTTTATTCATCCTTTTTGTGCTTCTAAAAACAGCCCAGCTGGTTTTGGGGAATAATTTAATGGTTTCCAGTGTCTGTAAAATGAGCCATTTCAAAAACTTCCCTCCCTTTTTGACTCAATTCAACGGGCACCGTGCCATTACTTAGCAACCCCAGCTGAGTTCCAGCACATTTGGTCAGCTGGTTTTGCACTGTACAATGGCTGCTGGAAGACACAAGTATTTTGTTGTTGATTTGCCATCCAGAAAACACTTACTGCATTCTTCCTGGTTGTGCAGGAGGCTCTGCTAATGCTTTTCAAAGATATACGGTTGTATAATTACGCATCTGTTTGCAGCCATTTTCACGAGTTGGGGGCGTGGCCAGCAGCAGCTTATTAGGATTTAAAATGACAGAGGCCCTAAAAGAGAACTAAACAGACTAAAATCTGATTATTTAAGAATGATTTGTGTAAACATGTAGTGAACATGTTTTGTATAGACCACAGATCAATCCTAACCTGTTCATAAAGTCTAATAGGTCACCTTCACGCTGTGGGCCTGAGCCTGTTTCTGTGTTTTCCACTCATAAAATCCTCCTGCCGCCTCATCAGTCCGCTTATTGGGCGTAAACTTTTCAAGGCGAAGCGTTGAAAGCCCTGAGGAGCTGGAGGTAAATTGGGGCTAACGAACGGTGACCTCCCTGGGTTTCCTGAAAGCATGCGCCGCCACACGCAGCTGGAGCACATTTTCCCCTCTGCAGGCCGGCTCTGCCTGACGCTGATGCTGCCTGCGGCGGCGGAGACGCGCTGATGACATGACGAGGAGGAGGAGGGATGAAGAACACTCCAGAGGAAACATGTCATCTGCAGGGGGCGAGGCGGGGCGGGGGGGCGACGGAGCCTCTAAATAAACTGAAGGATCCTTCATGGAGGCAACGCAGGGCTGAACCCTGAAAGGCCGGCTGTGTGGGGGCTGCGCGGCCCGATGCAGGGGTTGCCAGGGAAACTGAGCGGGATGAATGCGGGTGCTGTTCTGGTGGCCGACTGCTGGAGCCTCCTACAAGCGCGGAGGGCAGGAAACGGGTCGGGGCCGCGGAGAAACGCTGGAACATGTTCAGACTCAGATCTTATCTGATCTCAGCTTCTCACTTTCGCTTTATTGAACCTGTAAAGCGACGTTTCCCAAACTCTGCCAGGCTGAGAATCCGTTCAACAAACTCACAAACGGACACGCAGTAACATCTGAATACAACCCGACAATATTAGCCTGTCAGCTCATGTTCTTTGCTCATCCTACTGGGTGCAGCTGCTTTCTAGATGTTACCGAGTCGTTTACAGATTCTGAAGCTGTGGATTTTAAGCTTGGTTCTCTTTCAGCCTGGCGTAAATAATTGTTTTTGGTGTTCAGATGCAGTTAGTGAGCGCGGGGCGCAGCGCTGCTCAGCGTCTCGTCGCCGCCCTGTCGCAGTGCAGGCCGGGCCGGGCAGACCCGGTTCTGCATGTCGGACGCTGTGTATCGCAGCAGAGCTGTGAAATCAAACGCTCTGCAACTCACCCTGAGGAACAGAAAAATATCCTCATATAATGTCACCCGACGCTGTCTTCTTCCCAACAGTACTTTTATTTTGAGTGACACGGTCATAAGGTGCTTATTCATTATTATTTTTAAACACAGTCCTTTGTTAAGATGACTGCAGGCGTTGCACTTTGAGTTCACGCAGATAAACGGTCGTTTACATGCAATTCCTTGCAGACCACAGAAAGTCTGCCTTAAAGACACGAAGCTTAAATCTGTTCATGAAATACTTCTCTGTGGTTTGGAATAACCGTAGAAGTCTTCTTCTTCTGTGGTTTTTAGTCAGGGAAAAGTGTTTGTTTCCATGATTTGTATCATTCCAGAGTTTTAATGTTTATTTAGGTTCATGGAAAAGCAGATCCATGAGGTTCTGGAGCAAATCGGTTCTGATTCTGATGCAGTTCGAATGTGTTTCTGTTTCGCTGCAAATTGTATCCTGGCTGACTTTGCTCTACAGGTTTCCACTTTTACATCTGTTGCATGTTTACGGTTCTGGTCCATTTAACCGTGCTGCACTGGATGACTAGAACCTGGTTCTAAGGCTGAGTTTGCTGCCAGGAAAGGCTTGGATTACGCCTGCAGCTAACGATTAATCATTTATTCTGATGATTAATTGGATTAGATTCCGATTAATCATCAGCACATTCTACAAATTCCTCTTTTTATTGATGTTTGCAAAAGCAGGAATATATTAACAGTATAATATTTAAATAATTATAAGCTTTATTGTTACACTTGTCCCCGAAAAAAGAGTCACAAAAACTAAAACAGAAATAAGGAAAATGTGAATTTCGGCACGTTTCCATCTACTGGCTTGGAACAAAGCGAATGGACTTCGCAAAATATGATTTTGTCAGATGTTGACGCTACGTATGGCTGTAATAAACAGGAAGTAGAGGTTGCTAACTAGCATGGACCTTCAACACATCTCAGAGAAATGACTTGTGTCCCATCAACCTTTTCTAATGCGATTCTTTAAAATGTGCATTAAAAACGTTGAAACACAATTAGTAACATTCTGCAACCGCAGAAAAAATCCTACAAGCGCATGAAATAAAAACAAATTTAAAAAAACAACAAAAGCATAAAAGACTGCAAACTCCCTCCAGACCACCTGGCGAAACAAAGAGTTCAGGTCAGAGCCTGACTTTTTTGTGCCTCTGGTAAGGCACAGACCCACCAGCGGAAGGTTACGGCGCTACGTCAGATCTTATTTGGGAAATGTGTTTCCATCTTCCCTTTCGCATATTGACTGTTTTTTGGAAAAGCCAAAATCCATCTCTACTGTTTTCGGCAAATTTGGGAAACTTTGAATGTTGCCGTTTCCATTTTCTAACTTGATACTTCAAAATGCGCATCGAAGAAAAAACTATCTAAATTACTAACAAAATGTTGTAGCTGCAGAAAAAATGCTGAAGCTAAACAAAATAAAAAAAAGAGGAAAAAAAGCAAAAATAGTCATTATAAATCACTGCTAACTCACTCCAGGCCACTAGAGGGAGTCGACCACCAAATAGTTTGGGACCAGACTGTCGGTAAGGACGGAACGTCCAAAAGACAGTTGGAGGAAGAAAAGATGCGTCAGCCTTTATATCTTTAGCGATTTTAAAGAGCAGCAGCATCTTTATGTACAGAATACAGACGCCCCCCAGTGGTCTGGAGGACTTTGTTTTTTCTATTTGGGGTATTTTCTGTCTACTTCTGTTTTCTGTGGTTGGATTTGTGTTTTATGTGGTTTGTAGTTTCGCCTGTGCGTATTTCACGTTTTGCGGTACAGTTTAGGCTGGAAATGTGTTATTTTTCCTAAAGGGAATCTCCCTTCTGACCCGGGGTAAATGTCCAGAGGGTTAATGTGGAAATATCTGCAGGAGGAGGAAGAGGAGGGCGCTGCCTGCTGGCTGAGCTTCCTCCTCTTGCGTAACTCTGGACGTCTTTTCTTCAGCTGCTGTTGCCATGGGTAGGGATCCTGGAGGGGGGGTCTGAGCTCACAGTGCCACTCGGGTGGGAAAATCTCAGAGGAATTCTGCTCCGGTTGACGTCCTTCCTCGCCTTGCTGCTCAGTGAGGAGGAGGAGGAGGATGCCGGTGATTGGCTGCAGCGCTGCAAACCTTCCTCCTGTAAGTAACAGCCTGTAACTGTACGAGAGGAGCTGCGCGGCTGCAGGGTGTCAGCGTGAGTCACGGCGAGCTTCAGGTGCTTCAGGTGTGAGATTCCTCACCGCAGAGTCAGAGATCCGGCTTCCCCTGCAGGCCTGAAGCCACGAGCTCAAATAGCCGGATGTCAAATTAAAATGCAACAAAATTATCAGCCCCATAAAAAAGTCAAACAGTCTTTTCTCCTCCGCTGTGGAAACGAGGCGTTGGAAACCTGTGATCATCTGTTCTAGAGTTTAAACACAGAGATTTCCTACAAATCCCACATCATTTTTAGTGAAATCTGAAGATATTTCCGTCCAGAAAGGATCTCCAGTTCCTCCAGCAGCGTGCGGCTCGGCATCGGGGAACCCGGTTCGCTCAGGGTTTAATTAGGAAAGCATCGCTGGACCTGCTGGGTCTTGTTGGGTTCACAGTGAAAAGTGTCAGAAGCAGAAAGTTGAAACAGGAGGAGTCTGAGGAAGAATCCCTGAGGAACACCGAGACTAGAGGAGGCAAGCTTTTATAATATAACAGGTTTTTAAATTCTGCATATTTTGATTTTAAAAAAATGAAAGAAATGCTTTAAAATGACTTGAATTCTTTTTTACTCCCAGTAAAATTCGCTCTCCTAACATTGCAGCTTTTATATTCTACTAGTTTTAGTTAAGTAATAATATTGATGTACTGACTGGGGTTAGTTTGGGCTCAGCTGAAGGTGTGAATGAAGAGCTTTTCCTCCCACATCAGAGGAAACATCAAAACCTGCCACACATCTGGACGTTTTTACTGTTTATGCTAACGAGCTAACAGCGGAGCTAATTTTTCATGTAGGCGTTTGCTAACTTTGGAAACATTTAGTGCAGTTTAGTTTAATATTTCCAGATGAATGCTAAGGCGCTAATTTACTTGGTAGTTTTGTAAAGTTTCAGTTGAATAAAGATTGACGTTTGTGTTGAAGTTTTGATTACAGCTAAAAAATGTTCAAGTAGTTAGCTGTTTATATCTGTGCTTTTATTTTGAAGACTGTTTATGCAGCAGTTCAGTTTCCTCTCCTTATCGGTGCAACAAATTAATTCTGGTGCACAAAAAAATGACTTTTTAATGTTGAAATATTCTCTCTTGTGTTTTGGGGAAACTGTAGTCGGCCATTTTACCGAAGAGCTTCGGATTCAACATGTTCAAACACTTTTTATGCGCCCTGTGATGCTGTGAGAACAAAAACAAATCATCTTCCGCCGACTACTTCCGGTCTTCTTCTTCGTAGTTTTCGCCGGTAGTAGCATCCGGTTGTTGGTCACGTGACAGGAGTGTTTCACATGGCTGAAAACACACCGTCACTGTTTCTTGAACAGATCGTAATGTAAATGTTCGCAGTGTTGTGGTTCTGGAAGCAGCTGCTCCCTCCAGGCCGGATCAATGCCGCTCAGGTTGATGGGTATTTATATCCCGCTCGCCCTGCAGCTAATCTCATGTTCAAAGTGTGTGAGGATTTAAAGAGCTGCGCCGTTTTTAGCGCTTCATCCCGCTTTGTTTGGCTTTTTATAGCGGGAGGCGCCGCGCCGCGCGGGGAAGTCGGAACAGGGAGGGCTTTCCCTGATTTACAGAAAGGATTAAAAAAACGGAGCAGAGGGAGGAGAGACGGAGAGCTGCAGTGACGGAGGAGAAAACAGGCAGAGAGGAAGAGGAGAGCTGAGAGGCGGACGCTCGTCTCGGTCTGTCGGCTGTAATTTGGGAATGTTTGGGTCAGGAATGCCAGGGGTTTCCCGGTGAGCGGCCCAGCGGGGAGTCTTCCTCTTCTCCTCTTCATCATATCAGGTACCGCAGCTCGGCTTGGTGTTTGTGTCTCTGTTCGTCGCTGAGGTAAAGTTTCTCCTCGGTTCCCGGACACCTGTCGGCCCAAAGTCCTCAGGCTGAAGTTTCTGTTCCGGTTCAGAGGTTTGAAGGAAAACGGAAAAACCTGGACCGAAGGTTCTGGTTCTGGCTGCAGAACCTCAGGCTGAGGCTCTTTGGATTTAAAAAATCTAATGGATTCAGAGGGAAATGCTGGCAGACGGTTTGTTCAGACCCCAAACAGAAACGCACCGATCAGCTCTGATCGGTGATCAGATTGTAATCGGATCGGCTTCGATCAGCAGCCAATTATTGATCAACATCAGATCATCCATCCCAACCAGCCAACAGTTTGTAGTTTGATCAAGTTTTATAACTGAGTAAAAATGAGATGCAGGTGAGGGAAAATGTTGCATTTTGGTTGAGTAAATTTTTTCTTTTGTGTTTTAGTTCTTAGAAAAAAAGATTTAAAGAGAAAAATAGAAAATTCTGTCAAAAAATCAGATCTGTGAGTTTAATCCAGCTTTTGTTCTAAAGCAGCACAGACGATTCAATGACGAGATTTTTATTCATGTTATGTTGATGGTCAGGAGAGGAAGGACGAAGGTTGAGGCCAGAGAGGCGAGGAAGAGGAGGATGGAAACGTAGAGAGGAAGAGGCGCGTTATGTAACCTCTCCTGCAGAGCGGAGCAGCAGTGAAGGAGGTGAAGGTGGGCGGCAGCTTCAAAATCACAAAACAGACAGAAAAAATCTGATTCCAGTCAAACTGGAGCCTCTGGGCTCCGAGCGGCTGAACTAACAGGCCTGATGATGGATTAATAATCTCAGATTACAGAATATTTCCACCAAACCGCCACAGATGAAACCCGGACAAACAAACAGATAATCTATGGAAAAAATCCATGTCCGCTGCCGCCTCCCAGCGCTAACTAAAAACAACCAATCAGAGCCAGGAGGCGGGGCTTAGCGCTGCCAATCACCCTCCATGTTATGGTGCTAATATTTGACGCTATTAGGAGTCGTTAATTCATCTGTTTTTATTATTTATTTTTATTTGTTTGGTGGATTTCTCAACAGCAGCTGAAGGAGGAGATCAATCTTTACAGATTATCCGTCTCATAAGCTGAAACACGGAGGCAATTTTAACAAAAATATCAAAACATTTTCTAAAAGTTACTCACTGCACCTTTAATTCATCACAGTAAACAAATGTAGATGCAGCCAATCAGGAGGAAACGCACAAAGTCCCAAAGTTACGCAAAACAGTCGGCAACAACGTGACGCAACAACCGCGTCAAAGCAACGATGCACTCGACCAGCAACTGTTGCAGCAACTGTTGCAACATGCAATCTATGAGTAGAGTGTAACCAACAAACTGTAAAAACAAGAATCATCATTTCAATGAGCTGAACTCCAAGATGAAGCAAACCATAATAATAATAATAATAATAATTACTGGTTGGTATCAATCCAGAAACAAACAGAACAAGCTGCTGTAGGAAAATCTGACAAAGTTTAACAAAACAAGCAAGAAAAAAAAAGTCAGATTCGGTTGAAATGTGACAAAAACTGGAAAAAAATAAATAAAATAAGATCTGCAATAATCTGCCGAAACAAACTGAAGCAGCAAAGTTTTACTGAAAGCTAAAAAAGAAATAAAACTAGATCCAGAGAATAAAAGTCACATCTGCAACCTGTCGACAGACAGAAACAACTAAAGACGGTAAGAATCCACCAAACTTTCTGACAAACTAAACATATTTACAGAAGGGTCCAAAGTGTGGCTCTGGGGCCCTCAGTGGCCCCTAGAACAGCGTTGTTCGGCCCCTGACTTCGATTCCTGCAGACTGACAGTCAGTCATTTCCTGGGAAGGATTTGAAATCAGGGATGATGTATCGGTATCGGTATCGGCTGATGAGTGAAACTGGGCCGATATTAATTACCGATATTTACCTCCATCTTGTTGCTGTTTGTTTATGGAGGATGAAGGACGGAGCTGCTAGTGTGACGACAGGATTTAAGACTAACGATTAATCGGATTAATCATGATTAACTAATTATTGAAATAATTATCAACTAATTTATTGATCGATTAATCGTTCAGACTCAAAAACAGGCATTTTGCTGAAAGAACAAAAAACTCAGAGCAGAAATTAAATTAAAAGAGTAAAAAAATAAACATTTTGCATTTAAGATAATTAAACAAAAACTTTGTCTGTTAACTCCAGAACTCCTTTTAGCTTCAAATTAAAATGTTTCTTACTTAAAAAAGAAATTGAATTATTTATTTGAGTATTTTTTTCTGTATGTATTTTAACATGGTATAAAAAAGGTTTAAGAGGTTAAATGTAAAATTTGGCTTTTTTAATCAGGTGAACTGGTTAATGGTCAGAATAGTCGCTGCAGCCCCAGCAGGTTTTTGGGAGTTTAATATTGATAAATATCGGTTCTCAGCCGAAGCAGCACCTCTACGATCGGATTTTACTCGCTGTAACATTTTGGTTGCCTCTGACTTTCTGTGTTTCTGACTCTTTGCAGTCATGAGGCAGAAATGCATGAAAATAAACGAGTTTCTGTTGTGAACAGAAAGCAAACATGTCACTAGAAGTGGTTTAGTTTGCAACGTGCCGGAACGGGTCGGGGAAGAAACGCGGTGACTCACGTCAACGTCGGCGTGTCGGGACGACGTTCGCCTTCCTCGGCTCCAAACCAGAACATTTCACTGCGACGCTGTTGGTGTCAAAATGCTTCCACCGGGTTTTAATATTATATTCATGGCAGTTTGGACAAAACAAAAGGCTCCACGTTATTAACCAAATGCAGAGAATCAGAAAGAGAAAGTAAAACAGGAATCAAAGTTTACTTAAAGTCGTGATTTTAGTTTTATTCGAACATTTTGCTGCAGCTGAGTTTTGTTCTTCTGTCAGTTTGTAACTTGTATTAATATTTTGTTAAAAATGACAATTTGATATGAGACAATCTGTGAAAATAATCTGTCTCCTGCTGGCTACTGCTGTCTGGAGAAATGCCCCCAAAACAACCAATCAGAACCAGGAGGCGGGGCTTAGTGCTGTTAATCATCCTTGTGTATGCGCTACTCAATGTGTAAATGTTGGAAAAACAATTTACTGTTACAGAAAAAACATTTTTCTGCCATCATCAGTGGCTATGCTAACCAGCATTAGCATTTGTAGCAGGCTAAGTTGTGAACCAGCAGTAGCTTAGCAAAGAGCAAGCAGGAGAGGGTGAGTGCAAGGGTGATTGACAGCGCTAAGCCCCGCCTCCTGGCTCTGATTGGTTGTTTTTAGTTGGCACAAGAAGAAGGCAGAGATTGCTTTTATTTTTTCACAGATTATTTGTCTTATATTAAACTGTCACAACATAATGATCATTTTAACAAATGTGCAAAAATATGTTTTATAAAAGTCATCCTGCAGCTTTCAGCCCCAGATGACAGTTTAGCTTCTAACCTGATTAAATATTAGAAGCTGAAGCATCAGGATGCTTCAGGCTGCAGCGACGGACAACAAACGGATCAGAAACGGACTTTCTGATTCAGGAACAACTTTGTTCCTGCTGCAGCAGCAGCAGAATCAGCTGCTGGCTTCCTCTTCTCTTCCTCCCAATCCTCAGATCTAATTAAGACGCGTCTCTTTTCCTGGAAGGCTCGCCGGCTCCCGCTGGGCACCGTGATGACAAACGGAGCCACAGCTGCAAGTTGGAGTCAAACCGAATCCTCTTAGATTCCTGCGTTTGTGCGTCAGTCGTGTCTCTTGTGGCGAATCGGCATCTAAAAACTTTCCAGGAAGTTTTGATCTTTTCATTAAAGTCGGGCCGAGTGGCTGACAGAGAGGGGACAGTGGATGTCCTGAGAATCGACGCCATTAATCGTAATTAATTAAAAATAATCGTTAACTAATTTAGTAATGAATTGTTAACGGGAGTATAACGATTAAACAAGAACAACACACTCAGAGCAGTAATTAAACCAAACTGTGCACAAAATATGAACATTTTCACATTCATCTGCAAATCTGTTCCACCTGAACTGGTCTAGAATCAGATTTAGATTCACCGAGTTCAAGTTCAGATAAATGAACCAGCAGATCAGTTCTGAACTGTTCCTTTGAACGAACGATCGAACGTCCCTTAGGAAACGCTCTCAGTGCAATTCAGGGCAGTAAAATGTTTATTTTCTTAATCAAGTGTAATTTGATTATTTATTTGCATTTTCTTATGCATTTCTAAGACTGTGTAAAATGACAAATCTTTAGAATGTGCCAGTTTATAATTCGAATACTCGATTAATTGTTAGAAAAACCGACTAAATGTCTGAATGAATGATAGAGAAGTCGATTAATTATCAATAATCAGCAGAGCAATTGACTAATAGTCAGAATAATCAATTACTAAAAAACTGCTCCCCTAATCGCTGTAACCGTCTGTAAACTGCGGCTCTGCTGGGTTTCAGCAGTCGGTAGTTTTTCTGGAAGGAAACTGGGAACATGATGCATGAATAATCTGACCTGAATAAACTCATTTCTGACTGGTCTGAATGTTTTCTGCAGGTCGGAGAAGCTGAACTGAACGGTTCTGGTTGAGCTTCTCAACGACCCGATTTACATGCGACTCATCTGACCTGAAGCGTTTCCTGTGGGTAAAAAATAAAACGACGATAATAATTAACATTTGCAGCTGTGCAGATGATTCACCTGCAGCGCAGCGTCAGAGGTGGTTCTGTCAGAGCGGGTCGGGCTTTCAGCGATTCTGAAATCTGAACTTGGTTCCAATCAGGCGTTTGATTGTTTGCTTGTGTTTTGGACCCAAACTGGGCCGAGTTCTGGTCGGTTTGTGAGGAGTCATGTTTCTGTTTCTGCAGCAGCTGAAGTTCTTGGTTCTGTCTGGCCAAACTGTAACTGCAAGGCGGAGCGTTCGGACCGGACTCAGAACCGGGATGGTTCTGGTCCTGCTGGTTTTCAGTTCTTCATTTTACTTCAGTTTTATTGTGACGTTTTTGTTTGTCTGATCCATTTAGTTTTAATTAGTTTTTGGGGAGTGTTTGCTAGTTATTAGTTGATTGTTGTTTAGTTTTAGTTTAGTTTTTATTAGTTATAGTAGTTTTAGTTTTTTCTGGACTTTTAGTTCATTTTTAGGTGCAGAATTAAAAAAAGATCAAAGGTAATAAATACTCAACAGAAAATAGTACTTTCTTGTGTATAATTTAACTTAGTGGCATTATGTTTAATTCCAATCAGATCCAACAGATTTTAGTAATAATAAACTTTATCTACAACCAATAAATGTCACCATTTGATTGGTTTACCAATTAGCATAAGCTAATTCTCACCTGAAGTCCGGTTTGTATGGAACGGTCAGATTCTGACCCATAAACTAACATGTGGATCACGATGCTCATTTGAGTCTGACACACATTCATCTAGCTAGCTAAATATTTAGCTTGTAAACTAAATATTTAGCTAGCTCCAAAGTAGCTAAATAAACGTTTCTGAGCTAGCTAAATGTTTAGCTTACAAGCTAAACATTTAGCTAGCCCAGAGCAGATTAAACGATGGATCGTTTAGCCGAGGATCCGTTGGTAAACATCGTAGAGCCTTTAAATCGGCTCATCTTTTGTTTTAAGCTCAAATGTTTTTCAAGAAAAGAAGAAATGACAGGAAGTGATTCGAAAGCAGGAGTTCATGAAAATCAAGCTTTTATTTTGGTAGTCTACTTCCAGTTATTGGCAAGGGAATTTGGATATTGGCTAAATATTTAGCTCCGACCAAAATATTCAGCCTGAGCTCCATATTTAGCTTCATTTGCTAACTGAATATTTAGCTTTAAACCCCGTAGTTTAGAGTCGACTGAACCGGTTTCTGTTTGTGTGGAAAAGGCATTCCCAACCTTCTGGCCTGGTTTTGGTCCTGGCCTGGTTCTGGACTCCTCTGAGTCCAGGGAGCTGAATGCGTGTGACCCTGACGGCTCATGACGGCTCAGCCGCTGTGCTAAGCGGCTGGATGAGTCACGGCCCGGTTCTTCTGCCGACCCGGTTCTGCTGCTTGACTACAGAGCGGGACGATGACCCAAACGGCCGCGATGTTGCACACAGGCAGCGGTCGCCGTGTGTGGCGTAAATATTTAGCTTCTCTGGAACTAAACGGCTAAACAGCCCAAAAATCCCGTCAATGGATTCAGGATGTAAACAAACTGTGTTTCAGGTCCAACCGGGTCCAGGATGTTCTGATCCAAACACTGGGTCAACAGAGCATTTCTAAATGCTCTGTGACCTTTAACCTTTAACCTGCTAATGGAGGGCAGTGGGCTGCTAATAGCAGAGGTTGGCTTGTTTAGCACGCTTAGCTTTCCTTAAATAATTTTTTCAGAATAAATTCTAAGGTGCTAATTTACTCGTCTATTTTCTAAACTTTCGGTGGAATAAAGTTCAACATCTGTTGAGTAGTTAATGTTTATATTCATGCTCTTATTTTGAAGTCTGTTTACGCAGCAGTTTCCTCTCCTTTTTCAACCCAATAACTTTATTTAAAACAAGAAACACACAAGGACAAAATCAAGTTTAAAGCTGAAGGTTTTATTACATCAAATCAAGTTGGTCCTCCACGGTTCTGGTCTTTGTTGTACTATTTATTTTTAAATTATTTTGGCTATAATCTTTTTTTTTTATTAATTTATTTTACATTTTTTATATCTGAATTTAATTTACTTTTTGTTGGTATAAACTTCAGTCCGATGACGTCGCTGCCGCCGTTGTGAACACAGTCAGTGAGTTTTTCACGCTGATGTTGACTGGTTGTCAGATGCATCGGATCAGCAGAACCCGGCCGATTCCGTCTTTAGGTGTTTCAGCGGTTCTGCTTTGCTGTGACCCAGAATCAGTCGGTGTGTTCGTGCAGCTCTGCTGTAATCCTCCAACTATGTGCAGATGTTGCAAAGTTTGTTTTGTAACTTTTCAGCAGCGTGACGATGACCCAGAGGTGATTCATCTGCTCTGGTCCGGTTCTGGCCAGATCGGGCCGGTTGCATAATCAAGAAAACTCTGAGTTGTGCAGCTGAGCGGAGCAGCTTAGTGGAGAAACAGGAAGTGAAAGCAGCAGGCCGGGCCGCGGGTCCTCCTGCAGCAGAGGGAGGAGGAGGAGGAGGAGGAGGAAGAGGAGGATCCTCTGGAGGTGCCACAGCCGCTCTCAGTGACGTCGCGGGCCGGGTTCTGCCGGGCCCGCCCCCCTCTCACCGCGGGCCTTACAGGAATTCCCCTCGTCGTCACTCAGAGGAAACCGCGCGGCGCCGCCTCAGCTGATAGGCAGGAAACACACACACACACACGGAGCGGGTCGGTCCCGGGACCGAGTCCAGAACCCAGAGGAAGAGGTTCTGCTCTGCACCGGCTGGTCCTGCATGTTGGTTCCTGTTGGAGTTTCTGGGACGGTTCTGCTTCAGGGCCCGGTTCTGGTCCGATCGGTGGAGGTAAGGTTCTGAACAAAGACAGGAAGCAGGCGGTGCAGTCGCAGCGGGCCGGCGGAGCCCCACAGCTCCCAGTTTGTTCTGTCCCAGTGGTTCTGGTTCTGGTGGACTGGGCCGGGTCCAATGCTGCTGCAGCTCTTCGACCAGCTGGACCTGTTTGTTCTGGAAGCTGCAGGGTCCGGTCCGGTCCGGTCCGGTCCGGTCCGGTCTGGTTCAGCGACTGCTGCGGTTTTTTATTTTGCACTTGAAGGGAAAGTAAAATTTGACAGTTGATGGTTTTAATGGGTGAACTGGGAGACCATTTCCTGAAACGGGACCTTTATACTTCCTACTGGTTGCCTAGCAACAGCTCCCCGCAGAAACAAAAACACAGCAGATAAAATCTGCCTTTACTGCAGGCCGGCTGCTTCTGAACACCTGAAGCATCCTGCAGGTTCTGGTTCCGACTGCAACACGGCTCACATGATCAATC
Organism: Girardinus metallicus; assembly: GCA_903067095.1. Classification (NCBI taxonomy): domain Eukaryota; kingdom Metazoa; phylum Chordata; class Actinopteri; order Cyprinodontiformes; family Poeciliidae; genus Girardinus; species Girardinus metallicus. The sequence goes on along the minus strand of CAEGAE010035653.1, from coordinate 2,645 downwards.
GGGTTAAAAGCGACGAATCAATTATTGACTTAACTAACTTAGTAACTAATCGATAACTGGCTTAGCACAAAAAAGAACTAAACGTATAAAGTCGAATCTGTACAAATTTGCATTTAAGATAAAAACACCTGTCTGAAAATGTTTTACCCAAAACTTCTGGAGTTGCTCATTTTATGCCCACAGTTCAGTTTGGTTCTGCTGGAACCGCACGTTGCTCCCAGCAGGGGTCCGGTTTGGGTTCTGGTTCTGCTGGACGTTCCTTCCTGTTTCTCACCACCGTCGCCTCAAGCTTGGGAGGGATTACGCCATCCCGGCGTCCTCCATCTTGTTTTTCTGCAGGCCGCCTCCTCGGAGAACAACGTCAACGTTTCTATTTACAAGTTTTCAGCTGTTTGAAACTTTGAGAAGAGGAAACCGAACTGAAGGAACAGACTTCAAAATAAGAGCATGAATATAAACACCAAACTAGTGAAGATTGGACTTTATTCAGCTGGAACTTCACAAAACAGCCGAATAAATTAAATAGTGCTTTCGATTCATCTGGAATAATTTAGAATCTAAATGTTCGCAAAGTTAGCAAACGTTATTGTCTATTAGTGGAAACAGTTGAACCATTTACCTGCATCTCCAGTTTAACCAATCATGAGTGATGGGTGTATGCAAAGTTCTGACCCTCCATGGATCAGAGGCCATCTAGAGTATAATAATAATAATAATATATACACATGTATAAATAGTTGCTGCTGCAGGTTTTAACGGTTCTACAGATTCAGACTCATGCTGGCAGATATAAAGATTTATTTAAAACTAATCCCACCCTGAAAACTAACCCCACCCTCCTGCTCTGGCACTCGGGGCCGGTAGAAACGCTCTGACCTGTTAGCTGCAGTCATGCTACGGCAGCAACTCCTCTGCGAATGTTTCATGATTGTGGCAGCTGCAGTCAGAGGGAGGAGTTGATTTTCATATTCTTCCCCCACACGCTCTCCTCGCCGCCCGCGCCGCTTCTCGTTATTTCAGGTTTTAACTGGGAGCCCACGCAGTCCCATAATCAGCGGCCTGCAGCTTCCTGCGGGGGCAGCAGCGCGCGTTCAGCAGCAAACCTCTGCAGAGGAGCCAGATGCCTTCTTCTGCCGCCGCCGCTGCTGATCGGGCCGCCGCCCGGACCCGGACCCGCCTCTCGCTCTCCTTATGCATTATTGAGAGCTGCAGGTTTGGGCCGGCGCTCGGCATTCTGTTCACGTCCTACAGCAGAGCAAGATGGGCTCAAACTCCAGCGCTCCACTTTTTATTCTCGTTGTACATTTGTTCCCACTCCGCCTCTGAATTATTTAACGAGTCTCATCCTGCAGCCGCACCTGACGGGAAAAATCCAGTCCAAATCAACAAACACGAGAAGCTGCAGATAAATCAGATTAGCTGCCAGGTTTGATCCCGTCCACCAGGAATCCGTTCTTCTAACGGCTTCAGCTTGGCTCTTTGAACATCTGAACTTTGACTAGGCCACATGCTTGCATTTTTAATGGCAGTTTCAGAGTCATGACGCTTCTTTAACAACACGCTGCTGTTTGGGTTCCTGGTTCTGCTGGCGACCCGGTCTGGTCGGAGTTGGAACCCTGTGGACAGCAGAGGAGTCAGACAGGGCAGGACAAGCCCACACCATCACCCCTCCACCACCGTGCTCACAGCTGCTTCTGTCCACAGGACGTTGTCCATCAGGTTCAGCTTTGCTAACATCGGGCCAGCGGCCATCTTGTTTCTTAGTAGAGGCTTTCTGCTTCAACCCTTCCAAGCAGCCATGCAGATTTAGGGTCGTGACCTTTGACCTCTAGCCTGCTAACTGAGGCCTGTAGAGCTCTGGGGTTTCAGGGCATTTCTCTGAGCTTCACGCTCTGACGTTGGGCTGAATCTTCGGGGAAGGTTTAGATGTTTCCCTCTGGAATAATCCCTTTATGTTTTAATCTTTACACTTTATTACTTTAATTAAATATATATATTTTTTCTTTGCATTTATTGAATTACATTTAACATTTTTATTTATTCAATTTTATTTTCAAATATGTTTTATTTTTATTTTTGTAGTTCTTTACATTCAGTTCAGTAGTTTTATCTTAAACTTTTATTTTAGTTGATTTTATTTTTACATTTTGTTATTATTGTTTTATTTATTATTATTTTAATCATCTTGGGAATAAAGTCCTTCCAGCCCAGTGTTGTGTTCACACACCTGAACCCAGATGGTTCTGAGCTGCAGAACCAGCCCGGTTCTTCTTCCGGGTCCAACATGGAGCCACTAGAGACGCCATGCAGACGGGAAAAGTGCATAAAACTGTGGTTTTGACTTTTAAACTCCTTTTGTCTCAGACGTTTTCTCACATTTTGTGTTTTTGATTATTCCCTTATCCAGAAGTTCTTTGGTTAAAGGAGCAGAAGCGCCGGGTGTTTTATGGATCCGCCGGGTGTTTTAGGGATCCTCCGGGTGTTTTAGGGATCCGCCGGGTGTTTTATGGATCCACTGGGTGTTTTAGGGATCCTCCGGGTGTTTTAGGGATCCGTCGGGTGTTTTATGGATCCGCCGGGTGTTTTAGGGATCCGCCGGGTGTTTTAGGGATCCTCCGGGTGTTTTATGGATCCGCCGGGTGTTT